>JAOEHY010041583.1:0-75370 GCA_025447955.1 Psilopsiagon aurifrons
CTGTAAGGGTGGTGAGGCACTGGAATGGGTTGCCCAGGGAAGTTGTGAATGCTCCATCCCTGGCACTGTTCAAGGCCGGGCTGGACATAGCCTTGGGTGATATGGTTTAGTGCGGGGTGTCCCTGCCCATGGCAGGGAGGTTGGAACTGGATGATCTTAAGGTTCTTTCCAACCCTAACTATTCTATGATTCTATGATGTTCCTCACCACCATCTTTCCTTTCCTTTCTCTATACTGCCTTTTATCTTAACAGTATGCAAGTCAGTATTAACTTATTAGCTTGGTAAAGTAAAATACATAACTTTTCACTGAACTGCTAAAAACTTACCATATATATTTATATCCTATGTAGGTGTAAAGTGGCTACATTAAGGACAATATGCTTCTAGAGAAACGCCAGACACAGACCAAGGGATACGTAAGAATACAAGCTCTCTGAATTTTCCTATAGAGGATGAGATAAAATATAAACTAACTTTACCTATTTTCATTAGGGCTTCTGGAACCTGTGGGGATGCAAAAGCACTCCCAGGAATTGTTTCTTTGACTAATTTACACGTTGCATCAAACAAGCAGATACTTATTTTTCTCAGGTGTGTCATAATGGAGAGGATGATCAATTCCAAAATATGTAGAACTAATTCAGAATTCAGTTACACACTTAAATTTCACTTGGTCCTCATACATGAATGTACTGAAACAAACCTCTGCCTAAAAGACAAAAAGAAATGTTATTTTATTAAGAATGTAGCACATGGAAAAAAGAAGTATAGAGAGATTCTCCAGGGACCCTTAAAGTTTTATGGGAATAGCCTTAGTAGAAGATCTCTGAATGTGTAAATGTAAATTAATTGAAGAAATTGTATCTTTACCTGCATAAATTTGTTACATTTAACAATTAAAATCTTTTTAAATGTTAATGATCTAAAATTTAAAATGTGCCCCTATTAGCAGCAATGAAACCCTTTACAGTTCAATCAATATTAACAAAAGAAAAACGTTAAGGTAACAAAACCTGATGCATTAGTAGCTAAGTTTTCTGTAATCAGATGGATTATAGCACCAGATAGATGCATACTGTATAAAAGAAAATCCCCAAAGGATGATTTTAAAACAAAGAGACTTAACAGTTCTGCACAGGCTCTGGAAGGTCATTCATCATTAGGGACTGGAAATCTTTAGTTGATAAAACTTAACAGTACTTGCTTTCTTAACAAAAGGCTGGCTTGTGACAGAAATACACAGAACTGCTGCACAAAAGAGAAGTTTTTGAGAGTCATTATGAAACTTCTGATTACTGGTAGTATTGCCTTAATATGACCTATATAATTCTTCAATGGCCTACTTAAAGGTGGAAGTTTGCGCCTGAATTTAACTTCTGCACAAGTTTTCTATATCCGAGGTATTCCAGACAGAATATAACCCTCATTTAGAACATGCAATTGTGGAGTTCCTTTACATGCACACTGCTATCTCAACACCAGCATTGTGCCCAGCAAAGAGATCATAAAAGTCTTCGTTCTTTTACCCAATGTAGGTAAATATACTCCAATCTGATTTTTGTTCCGCCTGGTATGTTTAATGATATACACAATGAAATGAAAATACAATTTTACAACTGAACGGTAGATACCAGAAATCTGTTGTGTTGTGAAAACAATAATTATTAATAATTTATATGGCAATTCCCACATTTCACTTAAAAAAAACCCCACCACACAGGCTTTTAGACAAATTGGAAGGAAAAAAAGAACCAAACAACTCCCAAACCAACATTCAATCTAGGAGGAAAACTTTACTCATTTATATTAATATGGTGATGTTTGTATAGGCTTAGATGCCAAAGCATGAAGAATGAAAGTTTTTGTTCTCCTCCTTAAAGCAGATATAGTACTTTTAAGAAAGATGTAGAGAAGCAATATGGAAGGGCCTCTCTAGGAAGAATAATTAGAGAAAGAGTGTTCAGACTAGAAAAGTGGTTACCAAACAGAGATGCAATGCAACTTGATAAAACCATGAATGAATAAAAAGAAACCCAAACCAAACTTGCCTAAGGAATTACTTTTCACTCTGCTAATAAAAGAAATGAGCAAAAGCAGACAGGATTTTGGTTTAGTACTATTCTTGGGTTGGGAGGTTGTCATGGGTTCAGCTGAGCCCATGACAGTGGTTTGTTTTGTTTGTTTTTTTTTTGAAGTGGTGGCATGTGGTCATAATCTTTAGTATGTAGTGCAACTGCTCAGAACAAAATATCAAGGATATTAAAAGTCTATGTAAATCAAAAATACTTGTGTAAATTCACTGACGTATCTACATAGGACCATTAAAAGAAAACATATCACCTTTGCATCAGAAATTATTAGCCACAAATTACTGAAGCTAGATCAATATTGAGGTAGAGAATCACTAGATACTTCCAATAATCACTTTTTATTTTCTTCTTTTGCTCTCTGCTATTGTCCAGCATTTTATGACACTGAGCTAGACAGATCTTTGGTCTGACACGGCATGGTGGCTTACCACAGGGAAAGGACAGCAATACATCAGATTATTACAGCAATATATCAGCACTCTTCTTTCTACTCTTCTTATTGATAGACACATTCTTTATTGTATTAAAACCATAAACTCAGATATTATTAAATCAAAAACAAGGATGCTACTTAAAAATTATTATTCTTGACTTGCATAAATATGATATGCAGAATATAGGTACTTGGTATTCAGATCATGCATACATACACTATGATATTCACTGAATAGAGGGATCATTAGGAGAAACTATGGACATTAATGAGCTACAACTGGAGTGCAAAGATCCAGAATTGTTCCTGGGCAAACATGTGTTGGGGAAGAAGTTTCATAAAATGAAGTAGGTTGCTTTTCTAAAGGGGGAAGGGGAGGTCTCTTAACTTACAAATTTTATGGAGGAAATAATCCCAAAATAGGTGTCTAGCTCAAGTACATCACTCATTTTCAACCATTACCTTCACTCCTCTCTACCACAAGACAGATTTATCTATAACATTAATTTCTCTACAACTCTATTGTATTCACAGTTGCTGAAGCTTTCCTTAAATTCTAGATGAACATGTTCAGATTAATAAACTATTCAATTTACTTGCCAATACTTAGTAAAATTTGTAAATGAAAAAAAGAAGAGGGGGGCACATATGAGAAAATAGGAGCTTAAATAACCTAAAAATTATTCATCAGTTTTGTAACTGTTTTTAAGAAAGAATTTTTATTCAGAATAAAGGACAAATGCTGTCCTTTTAATTATCAACATTTATCTCTGGGACAAGAACATCAGGTATATAATATAGAGGATTCTTTTAATATAGAGGACAGATGGCAACTTCACTCCTGGGACCTCCTTACACTGCCCCGTAAAAAAAAAAAACACCAAACAACCCAAGACAAAACCAACACCAAAACCTCCATAATTTTGAAAGGCTTTGAGAATTCCCAAAGGAATGCTAGTCTGGATACAGGAAAACTGAACTGCCTTGTTTACAAAGCAAATCACAAAACATCTCAGGAATGTCTAGAAACTCCTTAGGATGATAATGCACAAAATTAATGCAAAGAGTATGTTTCCTTGTCATCTAATCATACAAATCCAGAATTCATTCACACACTTTCAAGTAGTACTATCTCTGCTGAGATAAACCTTTTTGGAAATAAAACTGTGTTACAGAATTAATGAAAACATAGTAAATTAATGCAGGATGGCAGGTAGTAATGCTTAGGAAATATGTTATTTGCTTGTTTTACAACATAAAAATATTTCAACAAACTAACAAAACCAAAGCAGAAGTCACAATCCTTTAAAAAAGCATCTCTACTTGTCTAAAACAACACATGTATCCATAGATGTATGTGGCATTTTTAGGCAAGTTTCATACTTCACTTATAGGGTGTTAATATTGTAAGCCCTGAATCCACATTTTCACTTTTGTTGTTAATACTATTAATGTCCCACTGGGTAAACAGCCAGATCCAAACCGGAATTCTTAACCCTCTGACAATAGTCATCCTTCCCCCCCTTGGTTTTCAGCACAGCAAAACCATTTACTTTTGTAAGTATTAAATTTCTCATGAAATAAAAAGTCTGAACAAAAGAAGAGTTTATTCTTGGTTTATTAGTTTTAAAAAAAAAAGGAATAGAGCCTTCTTGCAACAGCACTGACTGAATAATCTGCAATTGCAGCACAATGTAATTATTACTGTGGGTTTACACTTCCATAAAAGGTTGGAATCTTGTTGACTAAATCATCTTCTCTTCCCCATTTGCATGCTCTGGGACACAAAGGGTAATTTCCACCTCACCCAGTTTTCTTTATGTTGACTTAGAAAGCACAAAATAAAAAGTTGCTTGGTTGTTTTTTTTGGTGCTTTTTTTTCTTTTTTCTTTTTTCCTTAAACATTTAAATATAAAGCATAAAATAATGCAAATATTTTCCTCCTTCAACTTAGACCAAAGCTTCAAAAAAGCAGTACTTTATATTGCATGAAAAGTCCTTTAAATAATTAAACCACTCAGCTAACTTTAAAAATATATAGAACAAGCACAACCATCAATACAGGATTTGCCCCTCTCTGAATTAATCCAATTATTCAAATGTCAGTTATAACTGTCAGAGAGCAATTCCTTGGGCTGGACCAAACTGTTAAAAATTAAAACTGTTTTACCTCGTTTAGTCTCTTTGCCTTTTTAATGTAAAATCCATGGTCTTGACAAAAAGTTGTGGGATTTGACACCCAATGCAACACAACCCTATTTCTGTCATACATGCATAATTCACTTTGGAAATTTTCACTTGCTTTAAAATGTTACTAAAATATACATGTAACATATGCTAATTTAGCCGCACTGGCTTGTAAGCTCCAGCCACTAGGTTATATGTAAACTTTGCCAAGTGCATACACTGTACATAAAGGGATTATAAATGAAAGAAAAGATCACTGTCCCTAGCTCTCGGTTTCCAGTCTTGGCCAAACTGACAGCCCCAAATCCCAGCAACATCTAACATGCCCTTCCTGTGGAGAAGACAGCCTGTTCTCAGAGTCTTAATTACATCCCAGCTGACTGCCCAGTGTTGCCAAAATCAAGCAACAAATGATGCACCTTCACTTGCAATATGGTCTGCTAAACAGACTCCCAGTCACATAGAAAGAAACTTGCACAACAAGGAGAAATAAAGGGACAAGCTGGAGAGTGAGGGAGAGGGCAAGCAGCAATCAAGACACGGAAAAAACCTCTTCCCAGACTCCTGAGGGACCAGTGAGCAGCAGCATGTAACAAACACGGCTATCCCTTGCTCAAAACAAACTCGCAGCCCAAGGTGCCTCATGCCAAGGACTGCTGTTCTCCAAGATGGGCCACTGTAACTAAGACTCAATAGATTAATGATTGTTAAGGAAGGCTAACCAACCCCTCACTGCTCCGGCCATTATAATTACAGAAGAACAGCATGCCGTATTCTGCAGTCGCAAATGGTATCATATGTTTTCCTGGCTGACTTGCAGGAGGAGCTTTATTTACACAGGCGAAATATAAGAGCTGCAGATTTAAAGCAACAGAATTTTAAAATTAACAGAATTACATATGCTTGCAGATATCCACAGAACAAAGTTACACAGAGATTTGCTTTAGCTTGCACATTTACAAAGATCAGAGTCTCCGTGAGGTAAAATACACACCTGTTTTATTTGAGTCTGATGGTTATACTATATATATACAAAATATATACAGAAAATATTTACAAAACAGAAAAAGATGTGTTCTCTTAAAGAAACTACTTTAACTTTACAGAAATGCTAAAGCACACTTTTACAAAGACTATGCGACTTTTTTATAACCTGTGAAATGGAACTGCACCCTTACTAAAGGTACTAAGGAAAAGTAGAGATATTTTTCTAGTAATTCATAGAATATTAATATTAAAATTATGTCAATTACCCTCCAAAAGATGGCCTTCACACTATTTTTCACAAAATTTTACTATATGCAAAATTTATCATTACAGTCTAGAAATATGACTTATGCAATCAGGTTCACTAAATCTTAATTAACATATTTCCAGTATAGCTTACAAGAGTTAAAAAACATTTTGGGTTATTCCAAGTACCCAAATAATATGATATTTATATAAAATATATCTACCCCATCAGTTTAATGCTCCTTCAATCTTATCTCCATGTTTAAACTCTTCCACAATGGACAATCTACTTCTACAAAAAAACAAAGAATCTTTTGACACTGATTTCACTGGGAAGAAAACTAAGCCTGCAAAACCAACTGTGCAACAATCAACAAATACGGACATGCCACAAACAAGACATTTTAATACTCTATGAATGACAGTACCAGCATCTCTTGAAAACAGTTCTCAACTAGTCAACCTTACTGATGGAAGTTTACAGGACAGAACACAACTATTAACATTTGCAGATCTTAGTTAGACATTTGTTGATTTTCTAACACTTTCTATAAAAGGATGAATTATAAAAATCAATTATTACTGTCAGAGTACATTGCATTCAAATCAAAGATTACAATTACTACCTTTTAATATAAGCCTATTGAGGAAAATTTTTTAAAACACAGGACAATTTTCATTAATACTTCAAATGTAGAAAAATTCAGAAGACTGCACTTGATAGAAGGTAAAAACCCCTGTTTTAGGCAAATAAAAAGTCTGTTATTCTTACATTCTAATATTCAGCCCTGCCTGAAAAAAATGCCCTATACATATTTTTATACTCATGAAACAGATTCCAACTACCTTAGAACACTGAGGTAGAGAGTTCTTGCATATACCAGAATGAAGACCAACATACTGTCAACATGACAATATGCAAACTAGCCTTCCTAAAACAAACTGATACATAAGCAACTGAAGGATAATCTTGCTAGCCCATATTTATGCCTTGGGAATATACAATTGGACACATCCACTTTTTTTTTTCCAAACACAGTGCTATGTCCTTTTATCTCCTTACCTGCCGCTCTTCACACAACAAAGAATATATCAATCCACACAGTCTCCCTAAATCTTCTGAATACCAAAATATCACTGTGCACTGTATATGTATCAGATTTTGTCAAACATGTTGGATGCTGTGGAATTTGAGGGTAACAAATGTACGTATATGAACCAAAGAACTGATTTTAAAATAATTTATTTTTGTAGATTACAAGGATAGATTATAACGATACGAGCAAAAAGCAAAATAAGAAAATGGAGAGGAAGGAAAGAGGAAGGAAATGGTAGGAATATCATCACAACTCAGAAATAACATTAAGGAAGTAAGTCCAAATTTATGACTGCCAGGTAACTGTTTACTCTCTTCCATACTCAGAACACTAGTCAAATATTTCTGGGTTTTAGAAAAGACTGCTTACTATGTAGAAGTCTGCATTATTAGTCATACAGATATATATTTTCTTCAGATTTATAAATAAACATGCACTTTATTTATAAGTAAAGATTTATATAAATATTTATTTATTTATAAATAAAGATTTTTTCTCCTTCTTCTGTCTCTTGCTGCTGCCACTGCTGAGAGTATTTCTGTGCTACCAACACTAATTTGTAGAACATTATTTCTGAGAACAGCCCTAAAGACTTGGCTATAATGTCTGCATAAAACAGGGTAAAAGCTATATAAAGTTGGATAATTTTTTCACCAACTAGACAAAACAAACTGATAGTTTATTTCTTTGAATAATAAAATACAGATTTCTGAATACCTCCACTATACTTACTGCACTTCATTTTTGCAACCCTCTAACATTCAGCTGGAAGACCACTGCTTCTGTGGGCACACTGAGGACATAGAAGTTGCACTGGAGATGCAAATTCATAGGCATTAAATGATGCGTGGAACTACAAAACTATCATAAGGTGAAAGACACTGAGATCTTCCTGGAGATGTAGGTCTCTTATACTGCATATTGTGTAGATAGACACATAGCTTCCTGCTGAGTCACTCTGAAGTTCAGTATTAATCTCTCTTGCAAAAATATAAAGCAAAAAAGCTTTTTCTGTAATGAACAGAATTAAAATTGGTCATGCCCCATCTGTTTCAAGAAGTGCAATCCTATTTGACCAAAATCCTATTTCAAAAAGAAAATAGACAGTATTTTTGTTGGCTGATGTTAGCTATAAAGGACAAACCCTAAAACCAGAGGATGGATGACAGCAATCAGAAGTTCTCTAGAACTCTCTTCATATCTGGTTGGAATAGCATTTGTGAACAGAAAAACAATGAACAGTTTTTTAAAGCAAAAAAAAAGGGCATCCGATATACAGCAAAGATGTGAATCAGGTAGTTTATGGTTACCTACTAACTCTAGGGTTAAAAATTAATCACAATACTCTTTCAGCCAGCAGATGCAAGAAACCATTAAAAGCAAGCTTAAAAATACTCTTTTATGTAAGGATGCTTGTACTGTATCTTTCAGATACCACTTATTAAAAAAAAACAAACCAAACTTCTCCTAGTGATTGATCTGGAAAGGAACCCAGCTTGAACTCTTAAAAAACCCAAAACTAACCTATTCACAGAAAATAAATAATATTTAACCATCTATGATTAACCAGTCATATCATCACCCAATGTCCTGAGTTTAGAAATCACATCCATTGATTTAGCTCAATGAGTTGCAGTGCCAGGCTCTGAGTATTATCATTGGGTTTTAGCTGAAGAAGTTGAAGAAAGTATCTCAAGGGTAGAAGAGAGCATTTAGATGTTTTAAGAAAGTATCTTTCTTCAAACCCCGCCATAAAAATAATGCTGAAATATCACTTATATGATCAATTGGGCCTCCTAGCATTTATATTTATATTATTACACTACACAGAAAAGTCAGAAGTGTTCAAAACACACCTCTCTCAGACCTGGAAATAAGGAGCACATTAGGCAGTGACGATAGTGATGAACTTGTAAAGGTTCACTAGGAATCAAAAGCACTATGGATCATCACCTGTTAAATATAAGCTTTTCAGATGAACTGTCTAGGTTCCTGAGAGCTCCTAAAGAGCAGTAAGAGATTTCCTGGTTTTGCTTCCTGTTCACTCTTAGATGTTAAACACTGATATCCCATAGAAACTTCACAATGCTGGAAATAAAGGTCTAAAAGTACACAACAGAAGGTGCTGCAGAGCCTTGAGCTAAGATTGCATTTAGTGTATATAGCTTCTTGAACTCAAAACAGCAGCTCTGCATGTAACCTTACTGTGTGAGGTGAATACCATTATAGATTTCAGCCTGCCAAGTTGTTCACAAGACAAAGAAGTGAAACAACTGCTGTTTATACATACTTCTGCAGAGAGAAAGTACCGGACACTAACTGTTTTAGGTTTTTTTTCCTGTCTAGCAGAAAAAAAATATAGTAAGGACTAGAGACCAAAAGATTGCTGAAGCCACTCAAACTGAAATCAGAACTTCTAAATTTTGAGGCTGATTAACAATTGAAATAAATTCCAGAGAAGTGGTAGATTCTGTCTTTTTTCCCCATTGTTCTCAGACCAACTGAAAGATGCATTTATACCCAAAGACAAATCACTGGACTTGATACAAAGACAGCCAAGTGAAACGTAATGCCTTACGATATACAGAAGGTTAAACCAGATAACCTGTTGGTCCCGTCTGGCCTTAAGCTCCATGAATCTATGAAACATAGGAAAAGAACATGGAACAAACACAGGAGATGGAAATTAAACTACAAATCTTTCTTTAAAATGTTTGTTCCTTCAAATGGAACTGAACCCCACTCTGCAGTTTGAGTCCTCTTAATTTTACCAATGGCATGCAATTCTTTTGATGTGCCATTTAAAAATGTATTAAAATTTCATACAAAGTATTTAAATTAAAACACATAAAATCAAAGGCAAAAATTATCTTCATTACTAAACAGTGTAGACTTAAAAATAGCATTCCTTTCAGATGAAGGAAATACATCCTCTTACTGTAGTATTGTATTAACACAGCCCTTGAATACAGCTCTGAACATCTACTGAAGTGCACTTTTCAAGAATGCACAAGATAAATGTCATATTCAGCTAGCATCTATAAATCAACTTGAATAATTTAATACCTGTTGAAATTTTCCTCCAATTTATTATATAAAATAATAACATGAGAAGTAATTACAACGAAGAAAAAGTTCAGGTGCAACAGCATTAGTTCAACATCTAGGATCAAGTGTCAGTGGAGATTAACAAATTTCATTCATTTTATCTCCAGTACTTGAGACATGCTGCTCCTAGCTTTAATAGTCAGGAATGCCTGTTAGTTAAATGACTTTGTAAAGGCAGTCAAGTGAGGGCAGACAGCGACAGTTTAATTAGGGAGCCTGCTATAACTCTATCTGGGAGCTATAAGCACTGGACTAGAACAAGTGTAAAACAGCACTCAATGCTGACTAGCAACCCCTGCCCCCCCTACGCAACAAAACCCCTCCAACACACAAAAAACCCCAAGAAGATACTTTTCATGGCAGATTCTCTCATTTATTCTGGCGTCAGGTTGGCTACAGGTGAACAAGAGCGACATAACCGCTGCAGCAGAAGAAAGGTAAGGTTAAGAGAGCAATCATTTATCTTGTATTGATTTCTGGACACTATGTCCTAGATACATTCCAAGATAGAATGACAGCTTTCTGTTTTGTGTTGGTAAGAGAAGAAAATGACTAGCACCAGTACCCATTGTTTTCCTATCATATTTCCTTTTAGAAACATGCCACACTTAGATTTTTATTCAGACAAGGAAATCCAAACAAGTTTATCACAGAAAAGGAGGGTTAGAGGATGGTTAATCAGCCATTTGTCTTTGCTGCTGGGTAGTTGGGAGTCAAAGGGTCAAAACCAAGCACAATTGGGCCATTTGGTTTTATCTTAGGTAACCCTACATCTCTGGTAATTGAACCCATTGCACTCGGTCAGAGTTCCTGTCACTCATATTCAATGTCTGTCATTATTGAGAAATGCTTCATGACATATTACACTGACAGAACTCCCACTACAAGAATAGAAAGAATCCCCAGGCACCACAAGTAGAAGACAATGGAAGCTTCTTTCAGACCAGTGATGTTTAACATTTTATGTGCTGACATTGTGACTGTAACTACAACATAATGAAAGTCCAGCAAATGGAAGATCAAAAAAAAAAAAAAAAAAAAAAAAAAAAACATAGTTTATCTGCTTCAGGGACTAGCAGGCAACACCAGAAATAAAACAAACTGGCAGCACCAAGGTTACTTGCAGATAACATTAAAAACCCTTAGAAAGAGTTGTATGAACGCACACACTTAATACTGGACCTCAATATGATACTAATTTTATTTCAGATAGGCTTTAGAAAAATTACACCTCCCTTAACAATAGGCACCCAAATGCTTTTCTTTCTTCCATCATTTCTTTATTATAAGCTGCAAACTGTAACAGGAAGAATAGTTTGCATACCCTCTAATGTGCTGAAGGGAAAACACCCTAGTTTTTTAAAATCTCTGAAATGCCCCTGTACATAGTAATTCTAAATGCAAAAATGTCAAAGTTATCCACCCATTTTTCAGCTTTATAATTGTTACAAGTGTTCCCCTATTTTTTTTTTTTTTGTAGTCATTAATACACTTGGTTAGGTCCTACCTAACAAAGAGGCACACCATTTGGACCACCACAGTTGTCTTCATCAGATATACTCAAGCCAGCTGCTTTGGACCAGACAAATTTTTTAAGAATCTTTCTCAGTACAGAGGCTAAAAATTCTACAAATGTATCAATTGCACATTAACATTCTATTAGCACATTCATTAGAAAAAGCAGTGAATGGAAAGCTGAGAGACTTGAAGTTGGAGATGCTGAGGGGAGGCAACAGAAAACACTAAAACCTTCATTGTGATCTTAAAGGGTTTCACTCCATTTTACCTTCTTTTAATAAGACCATGGAAGTAAGGAATCTAAAAAATCATTAAATTGAACCTCTTAAAGTAGCTGATGCAAAAATCGATTTCACTATACTTGAAACTTCATTCCTAAGAACCAGCTTTAAAGAGTTCCTAGATTCCCAAGACCCAGTACCCAGTCCATATATCAAGACTGTATTAGCTACAGTCAACTATTTGTAGCAGTTTCTTGTACTGCTTTAATGATGTCCAGACCAATCAGCAGAGGGAAATAATGCCTTTCCATCCTTAGCACCCTGAATACAAAATAAACAGGATTAAGTTCTTCTCCTAAATTTGGTGCAAGTCCAGAATTTTAGCAGAGATTATTATATTAAACACTCATAGCTTCAAGGCTGAGCCAAATACCAAAGGAACATCAACAGTGTGAAGAGTTAGCTTCCATCCTAGGATTATAATGAATTTCACACAGAATAATGGAAAAATATCCTTAAACTAGATATCTCACATTTTATGAAATCAATTTTGATTTATTTATAGGATTAACCCAAATTTTTCCACAGCTGTCATGCAATATGTGATTAATTTTAAATAAGAAGTTGCTAGGAATTCTGAAATCAATAAGTAACTTCAGCATTATTCATTATATCAGCAAAAGAAATTTAAACAGCAAACATAAAGTCATCTTAAACTATGAAGTTGCCCCATGAAAAACTGAGAATATACTGCCTGAAGTTCATAAAAAGTTTTAACATTAACTATATTATTTCTAAAGCAACCATTATTTTCACTCTGAGAATAATCTGTATTTCATTGTGAAGTATATTCACGCATACAAAAAATCTTAGATAGATTTAGAATCTACAGTTTGCAGCAGTAAAAGCAATTAAGATGTCCAGCAAGAAATACAAGACAAACAACAGCACGATAATTCAGTCATTAATAAATCTGGCACAATAACTGTTATCTTGTCCTACAGTAAGAGAATAAATCTCCAGTCCCTCCATGCTGGATTTTTATACTGTATTTCTATTCTAAAAGCCTTCTCAGAAGCAGATGCTTCAACTCAAAGTTCCAAAACACCACTCATATCTACCAGCTCTATTCAACTAACTATTGCTGCCCCTTCCCTACCCCAAATACTTCTAGATTTAAAGCAGCGAGCAGATTTTGGAGTACTATGGCCAAAGAATCAAAATGAATGATACTCAGATCTATAGCTTAGCGGGAAAAAATGTGTTGCAACAATTTTTCTAATGCTGAAATACCATTTCACCAAATGTTCCTGTCAAGGCATGGTTTAATTACCTTGGCACCCATGCCACTTATAATCACCTGCCATTAGCAACAATGCTTGCATCTGTTTACACGTCTGTCAGAAATGCTAGCCCAGCAGAAGTCTAGGAATAAGACAACTTTTGCTAGCACTTGACCCCAGATGTGGAAAAGTCACCTTAAGGTTATCTACCCCCAGAGTGAAATAGTGAAATATGTACACTAATAAAAGATTCTTTATTAATTCCTTAGTTGATAATCCATTTGATTACTTCTACACAGAATTCCATTGCTCTAAACTAACATGACAATGAAGTATTGATATTCTTTCGAAACTCTTCCTGTTTGTGGTTTTTTTTTTTTTTTTTCCATTTGGAGAGACTTGGAGATTTAATTTAATTTGGAGATTAAATTTCCAAATTTAGTTATCCAGAACACAGTTATTTGCCCTAATCCATTAAATCACAGAGTGACAGAATAGCTTGGGTGAGGCATCTACCACCGCTTCGGGAAACACGTGCCAGTGTTGCACCACTCTCTTCATAAACAATTTCTTCCTTATATCTAGTCTAAATCTATCCTCTTTCAGTTTGAGACTATTACCCCTTCTCCTATCGCTACCTGCCGCTGTCAAAAGCCCCTCTCCAGCTTTCCTGTCAGCCCCCTTAGGTACTGAAAGCTGCCCTAAGGTCTCCCCATAGCCTTCTCTTTCCAGGCTGAACAAGGCCAGCTCTCCCAGTGTGTCTCCAGAGCAGAAGTGCTCCAGCCCCCAGAGTATCTCTGTGGCCCTAAAGTGACTATTGATTAGCTGCTTTCCTCAGAGGTAACCTTAAACAAAGAATGAAGAATACAATTTTCTGAGCAGTATTACCTTTAAACACGGGAGTGGAGCAAACATGCCAATGGCTGTTAAAAAAAGCTGAGAGTCATTAGGCATTGACATTTTGCAAACTTCAGGTGCTGATGGACTACAAATTCAATTGTCATCTTCATCCTGACTCTAGAAATGTGCATTTTAGGCCAGCTGCTTTAATAAGTGGTATCAATGGCTTTCTCAAAAAAATATGTGGGTTTATGCTATTTTATGGGGTTTCTCATTTGCAGTTTCCTCCACAAGGTACCTTTCTACTGAGACAAATAGTTCTGTCTTGAATGTCATTCAAATGGATAAAGGACTGCTGTGGTTTTTCAGTCAGTAGTATTTTGCTCTTTGGACTCCATTCAGCAAGTTGGAGCTGAAATTTGTAGCAAATGTTTTCTTTATGAGAAGCAGGACAGAAAACTAGATAACAATCTACTGCACAAAGAAATAAATACTGCAGTCTTTGACAGAGAAAAATATGCAATGTGTATTTTTGTGACATGCATTTAAACAAGATGTTGCTGACTGTTATTTCATTTATTTTGATTCAAAACTAATGACATGGGAGAAGGGTCCCATCCTGATATGCACTCTTGTGGGGGACACATTCTCTACACAGATTGTCACAGCATTTTTCTGTAGAGTACATTTCAAAGGTATTCAGCAATAGATAACAACATTCAAGACTCTCTCACAACTTCGAACTGTAAAGAATTCAGTACTACAATCTTTTCACCATCCTGCTTTTTCAGCATGGATTCTGCAGACTTGAGGCTTCTCTTTTTTTCACTGTTATATATATATTGCATGACAAATTCATCTAGGAATTTCAAAGTGCTATAATAAGGTAGAATAAATAGTCTAAGCTACACTAAAAAGACTTTCTGGAGGTGCAGAGCAATTATACCATTGCTCTGTGTTTCAACTTTTTTCAATGCAAGAGGACAGGGCAAGCCAGGACAAATGCTGAATGACATTCTGGCGAACTCTGCTGACTAGAAGGACTCATTATATTTCTATTCAGTACACATACCATGAAATCAGGGATGCATGCGCATGCATGTTGGGTGGTAGGGCAATAACATACTAAAAGTACGAAGTGAAGACCCTATTATTATAATTCTTTTTATAACTCTATGACTAAGACACCAGAAGCAAAATCAATACATTTCTGTTCTATACTATGCAACTGGAATGCTCACTATAAGCTGTTCTAGCACTTTGGCAAACATCTCTAGAATAAGTAAATATGAAAATGACAAAAGCAATCTTATGGCTCCATCCTGCAAATGCTATCTGCTGCAGCACTTGCTCTTTAAAACCAGAGCAAGCTAGCTATGCATTCAGAAATGTTTTAAAGGCTCAAAACTCTTCATACATGTCAGCACCCAAAGGGCAATGCCCCACAGAGAAGAGACACACACCTGCCCTTTCCTTTACACAAGCACACGGATGGCATCATTGTACTCTAGCTCCTGCAAGAAGGATTGGAGATAGCTTTTTGTATACACAGTCTCTAGTAAGTTAAAGGACCTTCCACCAAGCTCTTCAGCTGGTAATAGAGTTTAATGCACAAGTATCTTCATGTCTCTCTAATGTCGAAAAGAAAAGCTTGCAGATGTTACAGAAACATGCAGCTACTGTGAACACTACAATTTAAATGTACTTTCCATACTTGTAGGACACATGAAACAAAGCCAAGAACTCTTTGGCTTTACATTCTAGTGAAATCCAAACTGGTCTGAACAGTCATAAATGGTTACTGTTTGTCTTGGCTCCTACCTATATCAGATTCAGACTGAAGAATCTTAGTGAAGAAATTATAAGGGATAAAATGGATATTTCTAAATTACAAGACTGCAATTCCAGTGGCTCAGGATATCAGTTTTCTGTTTCATCTAAGTCTGCTGTAAAGAAAATTGTGGGATTTTACAACAAAGGATAGAAAACAGTTACTTTTGTGAGCCAAAAGCTTCTTGCCTTGATTATATTGAAGATTAACCCCCCCACCCCAACAAAACAGATGAGTTACATTTTGTTAACAACTCAAAGGGGCATAGGTTACCAATAGACTAGATACCAAATGAGTTTTGAAGTGCACTCAATTAAAAAGGTATATAATTGCAGTTAAATTAAGCTCATGCTGAATTTTAATCCTAGAATCATGAGTGTGTTTTTTCAAGTAACTTTGAGGTTTGTACCATTTAAAATTTAGGGGAAGCAAGCACTGCCATTGTGTCTTCTGTTTGATGGTGAGACATAACACTTAAAACTGACAAGTCTAGCACCACTTAAAACCAGCCTCCTTTGTTTACTTTGGGTATTTTATCTGACATTAATGACTTCTTAGCCAGATAGCCAGGCCATGTTGGTGACAAGTTAGCCGTCAGCACTACTTACATCCAGCACGGAAGGAGAATGTGGCATCTGTGAGAGTAAACCAGACCAGTATTGCCAGCTTTTGTTTCACTTTGAGTCAATCAGCAGAACTGAATTAGCAAGTAGAAAGACATAATCTATTGTGCACAGGATGAGCATCAGAATGAAAGCTCCTTCCTCAAGGTTTGTACCAAAGCCCTAACTGGTGTCTGAATAAGCAACATAATCTTAACTTCAGTTGCAACATAATGCTCATAGTAATATTAACACTGATACGCAAAGCTTCCTATAGTCTCTATAAAATGTACTGGATGTTTGTATATTTGGCAATCAGAAATAAGTTAGAAGTGTCTCAGAGACCAGGCTGATCAGTGCTATGGATGAATGCTTCACAGCATCCATTGAAGTCCAGGCACGCATCAAGGCAACAATGACTGCCACTCTTACTCATCAATTACCAATTTCCTAGAAATCCTAGAAATGATAACTACTGGTAGAGCATTTGGCATTACATAAACTGAGAATCACAGCGGTGATGCACAGAGGACAAGAGACATATGAATCATTCTCCTGCCTAAACCAGACTATGAATTCTACAGAATATGGACAACATAGTATTCTTCTTAATGCTCCCACAGTCAGCATATGATCAAAAGCTTGAAATACATCATAAATTTGTTTCAGATTACCATTTCTATTCTACCCTCTCATAACACATGACGAATATATGACTAGAAGAGATATGCAAAAATGGAAAAGATAAGGACCAAGGATGCATGGAAGGCAAAGAGGAAGCAGAGAAAGGAAAATTACTGGGGGAAAAAAAAAAAGCCCCTTGAGGCCTTTGCTGAAAGTATTAAATCTGTGGGAAAATACAACATTTTTTTGTACTGATTTTTTTTTTTTTTTTTTTTTTACTGAATACTAAACAATTTGTTGAGTATCATCACAAAGAGCACTAGTATTGTGACTGGTTACACAGAGGCTTACTGACTACTAGTCAAAGACCATAAAAGTTATCCCACTTCCACATACATAAACTTAGTGTTTCCTCCTTTAATTCCATTATGCACTTCATTATTCAACACAAATTAATGATACATGCTATTTAGGAACCCCCCAATATTCCAAGCCACAATTTCAGGTGATGGACACCTACCTGCATTTTTACTTCCTTCCTTGTCATATTCAGCCACACAGAAATAAAAATCACTAACCTGTATTCTTTGTAAAAGTTCAGTATGTCCATGCTTTTCACTGTCCTGTAAGTGAAGTAATTGTTACAAACAACTGTCCCATAAAGTAAGCTCACTTATACTGAATTCAATCGGGAACCATATGGTTATAGTTTTCCACCTTCCAGCATCAGTGGTGATGGTGGTTATACACTCTAAAATGAATTTTTAAATAATATACACAGCATTCAAGTAATGAACCCCGTAGGTTTCAGCTTTCTAAGATATTTTTGTTTTAGAAAAGACAGATGACTTTTGAAAGATAATTTAGCATATCTGCAACAAACTTATTACCACAGTATAAGGCAGGACATAAAGCTTGCTGTTTGCACCATTAGTTTTGCCACAACAAATGAGACACTGTATGTGATGTATAGTGCAGGGAAGCAACCACAGCTGTTTGCTTCTGTAGAGGAGTGTGTAGGTGCTCTGCACCTGAGTCTGCAAATATTTATTAAGTCCTTAACAGTGAGGCTGTGATGTTCAGAACAGCTACTGCTGAAACCATTATCTATGGATAATTAACTATGTCAGGACACCAAGGTCCTAACATGAGGTCCTCATAATTCCCCACTAAGGGAAAGACAGTACAACATTATTGCATTAGTAATATTTAACAACAGGATCATAGTAGTTGTGTTTTAATAATGAAGGCTGAATACCATAGCAAGGTTAAAATGAATATTAGTTTCTAATGATGCAGTTTAACCTAGGCTTAAATTCTCAGGTTTTGTTACTGCTAAGCAATGTGATACACCAACAAACAACGACTACATCTAATTAGAAAATGATTTATAAATAAAGTGTTTGCGCCCTTGCAGATTTAATTATTATATGGGTTTTTTTACTGTTTTGCAGCAGAAGTCTGTGAACTTACTGGGAAGAAAAATGAAAATGAAAAAAAAAATATTCTTATTTGTCACTTGACCAAAATAACTCACTTGAACTTTGGAAGCCCTGGTATTTTTTTCAAGCATTTTTAGAAACAGCCAGTAAAAAAAATTTTTCATCACGCAATAAAAAGGCTTTTTGACACATAAAGACAAAAGCTTCAGGCTGTTTATTAAGACTGCTTCCTACTGTGTTGGGCTTTGTTTTATCTCATAATTAAAATCACACCTGAGCCGGGCCATCTGTGAAAGTGTATTAAGTTTCTTACAAAACATGAAAATCCTTTCATTTTTTCCATACAATCGCCAATAAATCTTGTAGAGGTTTGGTTTTGTGTTTTGGGTTTTTTTTTGTTTTTTTTTTTTTGTGTACGTGACACTGAAAAATAATATGCTTAAATAAAGGTCATGCTTTGAACAAAAAAATGAGCAGGCAAACAAAACTATTTTTCCATATTCATCATCAATTGCACCTCATAATAACTGATACATTTTAAGAAGTTGTACACACAAGCATAAAAACGAAACCTTTTCTCTTCTGGCATTTCTTCTGTTGTTTTCTAACAGCTTCCTTTGTAGGGTAAAAATAAGAATTAGCAAAAATTGAAGGATTTTATTTTCCATAGCAGTTAGGAGTGTGCAGAAAAGGTCAGTCAGCACTTTTTAAGATCAGCAACTCTGTTGGCATGCTATGAATGCACTTATAGGTTCTAGTGAGAAAAAATAAAAGCTATGTATTTCATAAATATGGATACTTTATCAAGTTCAAAGGGTTTTTTTTGTTTTGTTTTAGTGATTTGTTTGTTTGGTTTGGTTGGTTTGTTTTAAAACACTCTGAAGAGAGACCAAGATTTCCTTTTACAGAAGGACACTGTAGAGGGGGAAATCCCTAAATATAGTCCATATCCATCAAACCAAGAATATGTCTTCTCAAAGTACTTCTGTCTGCACAGTTAAACTGAAGGACTAAAGACAAGAGGATCTAAATTCATTATACTATTCAGACATAGAGTAGTTTGCTTCCAAACCCATGAAAATTCAAACACATGAGTGATGCTATTTTATTTTGTTCCAAGATACATACTTCTATCAAAGTAACCATACACATTTTTGAAATGATCTTGTTTAATGTTACTGTTGAGCCAGGAACCAAATACATATTATCCTCATGCTTCTTAATCCTGTATCTTTAATTACACAATTAATTTTGCATAGTATTTTGGTAGTCTAACAATTCTACTCAGAAAGTTTTAAACATGTCAGCCAAGGTAAATTAGAAACCCACTATTTTACACATAGTCAGCAATTAGATCAAAAAGCCCTAAAATGGCAGTGAGGAACAGTAATTTTCCATCTCAGAGTAACAAAAGAGTAGGCACTGGAATATTGAGAAATAAAAAAAAAAAATTATTTTACATCAGAACATAATACATTACAGTACAACAAAAGAGCGGTATTGAGAACTAGTTTTTACAGGCAAACTGAATAAGCAACTACATTTAGTGCTCCATGGATTTCATAAGACTCAATACGCACAGAGATCTTCCTGTGCTACTGGAACTTATAATTAACCATCAACAAGCAGAAAACTCAAAAAAAACAGTATTAAAAATTATTTTTTCTCTTTATATTTTGAAGCACCAAGATTCAACACTGATTTGCACAACTTATGGATTTAAATCCCTTTGACATTTACACATACTTGAGCTACAAAATTACTTTTGTTCTTAGAAATGCATTCAGCTGATAGCGCAACTTAATTGGTAAACAAAGTATTTGAGATTGTGTTCTTTTAAATTACTACTTTCACAACAAAAATTAAATTCTGTGTGTTATAAATGAGATTCTGAAGAAACTGAAAAGCTCCCTCTTTTCCCAAATGTGGTTTGGCTGTTTTGGTTGGTGTTTTTTTGTTTGAGGTTTTTTTTCCATTTTTTTAAATCTAATACTGAGGCTTTTTTGAAAATTCATTTTTTTCTTGGGCTGATTATTCAAAAGAACATACTGAGTCACGTTGAGAAAGAAACAGCAACACTTTTTTTAATGCATCTGCCTGTGAAAACTGAGTGGTCTGGATCCTACTCTGCAGTTATTCTGTCTTCCATTATTTTACAGGTACTTTCATCCATCGTCCTAAAAACCTCCGAAAAACCTCATTCACAATCTTACAAAGTTCAATCACTTTCCCAAAACAGTTTTCCTATTGAAGTTGGCCAAGAGCCAAAAAACAAAGGCACTTTATTCTGAAAAAAGGTTTTCTCATTCAATTGCACAAAGAGATTTCTTATATTTAAGACAGAACTACTTGGTAATGACCATTTTACACGCCTAATTACAAACCATAAAGACTTTTCCAATTGGATATGTCTTTCACTGGATATGTCTTTCTTCAGCAGTGTCACAATAAAAGTCTGGATTCCATAAGAAGAAAACATGAAGGATACTTGTGTCCTGATTCTCCCACTTCTCAGCTACATTAACTTAAATCTAGAGTAGCTCTCTTGAACTTATCAATATAACAAAGGTATATAATCAATCTGAGAGAAGATGATGATAGTTAAAACAACCCAGATACTTTCACATGATTTTAAGCAAAATTAATGTTACATATTTGAATACTTAGCACTCATCCCTTTAGAAACCAGTATGTGACACAAAAATTCTCACACTTCTTCCCTGTCCCAACCTTCTCGACCTACACAAATTCACAGAAAATTTAGTGAGAACTATACTACAGCAACTGCAGATATCTCCCAGTCATCAGGTAGAATCACAACTGGGAAGTACCACACAACAGACAAATTGCTTTGTAACACTGATGGACAATCTTTGCACAGTAATTGACATCCTACAATGCAAGAGATAATGACGTAGATGACCAGGTGAAGTAAGCCTGCCTTAGCTGATATACGGTAGCAGCAATTACTATTTTTCCTCTATGTCTTATGTGAACGACAAGACAAGCATGAAGCCAAGAAGGAACTCTGCTTCTGAGAAGCAACGCCTCTAGGTCTACTCTTGAGGCAAGCCTGGTTCTACACTTCACATTGCCCAAGGCTGTGCCTAATGCAGAGCTTCCCTTCACATAAACTATATAAACAGAAACACAAGATTCCAGGCAGTTAAAAATTAGGAGTTTCTTCTGAGAGTACACTAAAAAGCATCCTGTTGACTCTGAGAAAATAATAGACCTCCAAAACATATCACAAGGCACTTTCCCTGTAAATTCCAAGGGAAAAGCAATTATGAACATACATTAAAAGTGTACTAATTTGCACTCTCTAATCAGCCTTCTTCCTCCCACTTAGCAAACACAGTAGAGGTCCAATTTCCAAAGTCAGCAGTAGTTAGAAACATTTTTCTTCCCTGTATAATGAATGATCAAGAATAATTAAAACTGAACGACGACTGACAAAACAAATGAACAATGTATATTTAGATGCATTATCCTTTCTGGTTTTCATTATTGTGTTTGTTCATTTTGTCCTCAATTGAATTCACAACATTTAGTCATTCACATCTGCACAGCACTTGCCTATGGAAATGCGTTAAGTATCAGCTTTCAGTCTTCCTTCTCATATGCCTTCCCAGCTGTAAATGAGGTTAGAAAACAACACTGTAAACACAGAAGTTCTTTTGAAAGGTAAAACAGTGGAAGGTAAAAAGGCTTATCAGGAAATTAGATTTGTACTTAGGTTTTACTCTTAAAGGAATACCCAAACCTTGACAGCATTTAAAACCTCTGAAATACAAAATACTACAGGGAGAGACAGCAGAATAAGGCCTTATACTTTTATCGTAGTCTTGTATTATCACTTTAAAAAGCAGAATAAGGCATTATAGTAATAATGTGTACGATAAAAATAAAAATAGCACTGAATGCTGAGCTCATTGGTCTGAGTAGTGGACTGATTTATTTTTTTATTTTTACCACCCTTTTTAAAAGAAAATGAGCATTTGCCATTCCTTCAGAAAAAACAGGACACACACAGATGTCATAAATAATTCCAATATAAACCCATGCTAATTTATTTAATGTGTAACTCCAACACAAATTATTTCACAGTGAAATTGCACCTCCTGTTATTATGTATGCAAAATAAAAGTGAACAGATGTGCTCTTCCAAACCAAGCTATTGCTACAATTAAACTAACAGTCATTTTACAAACCAGCGAGATATTTCACGTGCACCTATGGCGCTGATCATCTTCCCTCCACCACCCCAGCTCAACAGAACAGCGAGTTATTTATAGAGTTATCTATCCTGCACTTTGCAGATGATGCCTTACATTATGACAACAGTGAAAAGGTCTCCGTACCTGCCTACCTAAAACAAGTTTCTGTAAAGTAATGAATAGAGACAGCTTGGGGACTATCCACCTGCACTGCCTGCCTTTTACTGCCTGCAAAGCAAAACCACAAGGGATTGGCAGAAGGTACTTGTCTGACAGGGCCAGGACAGCCTTCTTCCTCAGTGACAGCCCGGGCCTAGGCTCCTAAACCTGACCCACCCTAATTCCTTCACAATGCAGCAGCGAGGCAGCTGACAGTAGCAGCTGCACCTCCTAAGCGAGATGGATGGAATTTTCATAACTAGTTCCCCAAGTTACATTTTACCTTCAAGATAATTTATGAGCTGCTATGGAGCCTTGAAGAGACAATATGCTTGCCATAAAATTAACTGTAACAGTCTTGTAGGTTATAATTAACACTGGGAGGGTAGCACCAACTGGATGAAACACATGGCATAATTGATGGTGAAACTGGAAATTAAGGAAGCTAACAATATCATTACTGTGCACATCACTTTAGTGAAACCTATGCGTTCCAGGGGTTAATTACAATCCCCTTCCAACGTACACATTCTGACGGGGAGTGGATGAGTGTCACAGCTAGGAGGAGGCAGGTTTGCTGGCAAGGCCACCTCGCACCTGGACTGATGTATATATTGTTTTTTTTGCCTGGAAGAGATATACATGTCAAAGCAGCAGCACCAGCACCTGAACATCTGGCAGCAGGCACACTGTAGTTTAGAGATAGATGATTGCTCAAGCTTCATAGAATATTTCATTTTCTCTGTAGCCAGCATACTTAATGGCAAAGAAGAAAAAAATCCTCTGCAAGACTTCACTTAATGGTGCACATTATTAATTTAAATGACTTGAACAAAGAAAAACATTTTAAATTTATATTGCCATAACTTAGCAGCAAATTAAGATTTTTTTTTCTTCATCAGAGTATTACCATCTTGGTTTATTACATTAGTCCTTAGAAACATGCAGAGCAATCCTTTTAGCATCTTGCCTGTCAAGGGAATACTGAACTGAAGACGCAATTCTAGCAAGCTAGTTAGTCAGAAAATAATATTATAAACTGCTGCCATATTTGGGAAAGAGAACAGGTAATTCATCTACCTGCATCTAAGACTCTACTCTCTAGCCTAGGTTTAAGCAATCATTCGTGTAATGCATTTATTTGATTATCAAATTTTTTTAATTAATTTTTCATCTTTTTTTTTTTTTTTTTTTTGTCCCTGGACAAGATATGTGAAAATGCACAGATAAATGATGCAACAGTGTCACCTACAGGCAAACAAAACAGTTTAAATCCTCCACCATCATACCCTCTTACCTCTCAAACCCCTTTCCTCCAACTCCTTTCTCCTCCAACAGCCTTCCCCTAAATCCCCAAGACATACATCTGGATTTTGGGATCATCCATATCTCCAAATATAAAGAGAAGGGCAAATACCTAAAATGCTTTTAGGACAGCCAATTATAAAATAAGCAGACCTTATATGTAGTAAATTATGCCTTACAATAAACATGCTGTGTAGCTAGCAAGTCGCCTACACTGAAATGGACACACTGACTACTTTACATCTCCTGTGCACTTGTTCAATTCCACCTTTACTGAGTGGTCAATAATAAGTCTGATGAGAATATTTTTCAGAACTCAGAAAAACCAACTGTTGAGTTTCCTAAATATGAGAAAACAAAAATGAGAAAATGTTGACTTGCCTAAAAAAAATCCAACAAAAAAATTAAGACTTTTTTCTAAACGTGCACAAAAAATTACTTCCGACATAATTTGGAGCTAAATTCTAACTCCAGCACATCCACAGGCAAAACTAATGGATTCATTCAGCTTACCCTTGTAGAGAGAGTAGAACACCCTCTTAAAAGTAGCTCTTAAAATTCTCAGAACTTTCCAACAGAATACTGTTTTCTCCTAGTACTACTGCTTTTACTTCAATATTCAATAGCCTTTTCTTAGTTTTCTCCATAAAGCCAGTATTTTGAGAGCCTGTTTCTCAATCTTTTTGGTATATCTCAAAACACCTTTTTGTTGCCATTATTTATCTCAATTTCTAATTTTATCATCCATATCCACTGATGCTACTTTAACAGCCCTTTTACCCATGAGTTGTAGCTGCTCCACCACCAACCCTGGCAAGATAATCTCTAGAATACAGCAATATGGAAATGTGAGTATTGTGAATTACCACTCAGTAGGGTTGTTGCATACCTAGAACTGTTGTCAGTTGGCTAAGCTACTCAAGTGAGTTACAGTAGGACTTTCTTCTGCCACTATCACATATGCTTTAAGTGCTGTTCTATTTGGGGCTGCTGTCACTTAAAAAATAAGACAAAATACAAAAAAATGTGCACTATACAACATTCTCTGACTTGACAGAACATCTTCAGCATAAGAAATGTTTCCTTTTTTAGTTATTTTAAACATCGTAGTTTATAATTTAATAATTGCATAGCAATTATACATTAGGATTTAAAAATTTAGAAAACAGAAACAGTACAAGCAATATAGCCAAATTAAACTGTTAAAATGCCCACTACTATTTAGTAGTGAAAATAAGCAAAGTAAATTAATAATAAAGCAAAATCCATAAAAATCCATTAGGAAAAAAAAAAAAAAACCAACAAAAAAAGGAAATCCAATTCTGTTCTCCAGTTTGTCTTAGTTTCTCTGATCAGTTGATGCATCTCCAACTCATTCTTTCACCTCCCAGTGGACTGCACTTCCCTCTTGTCCAATGCTGTCAACATTGTCCAATAATTTGCTATGGCTCATATGATTATCTGTGTACATTACAGTAACTTTCACTGCAAGCAAACTGTAGAGCAAAGTAACAGATTCACACCCTCTTTTTGCCCACAGTCAGCCTTGATATTCATTGGCTTATCACTACCTTACAACCATGGTCTAGACTACTTAGAGCACTGACAGCATCTTACTCAGTTTCTATATCCATTTAGTTTTTGGCTGCTCTGAAAAATGCCAGCAAGGGTACCAATTAGTGTCAGCTGTAACAGTTGCTTTAAGTGATATATACACCTGCCTAGTAGGGCTTAAGAACCAATGCATTTCACATAGGCCATCAAACACAGATACCCACTGGGAATAATCTTTGGCACTATCTACCTGAACCATATTTGAACTGCTGACCTGAAAACAAAAGGCATTGTATTTCATCACCAATCCCTGGAGCCATCAAGTTCTATATATGTGGAAAAAACTTTAATAACATAAGGCTGACAGCATTTAAGTCTTCAGTCATGAACTTATGTAAGCATCTGCTCACTCATGCCATGACATGATAAGCACACCGCTTGACTAGGTAAACCCTTTATGTTACCTTCTGCTTTTCCTGTATTGGTAATGTATACAGACTATTTAACATGGATCCTCCATACAAAATTTATTCAATTCACCTTTGTGACAGATAAAGCTGTGACAATAATGCTACTAACAACATTAAAGTCCTGTTTGGATAAGGCTTCTACTATTTTACAGAATAGAGAATTCTATCTTTAGAGTTGTTAAATTTTGAATTGTCTAGTTTTAGACAGAGTTTTAATGCATATTAAGTTTGCAAGTGGTTTCATGGACATGATACATACTGTGACATTAGCACATTCTGCTGAAGGCCAAGGAAAGTATGGATTGGTATTGCAGAACAAAGAAACCTCAGTGGACAGAACAAAATGAATCTGTGATAATTTTTTTTCATTCTCTGGACCAGTCACTTTATCCCTAGTTTATAACACCAGGTCTTTAGCTAATGTGGGCAGCTGCAGAGCACTGTGCACCACACTGAATTCTCCAGGCTTTTCTCCTTTTACCCTGCCTCTGGCAGACACCATTACAGGGATGATGACAGCTGATGTCAATGCTACTTTGTGGTTCAGCTGTCTGATGATGTGGCTAACACTTTGTCTACACAGATCATAGATTTGTTACCTCCATGATCTATTGCATCTTCAGTATCCTGCAGCCTGGAAATGAAATGATCTCCATTTCCAGCATTCAGATCTCCCAGTGGTGGTGAGCATCATTGTCAAACCACTGGAAAAACAACACTAACTATATTTCTTGTACTGCGATCATGAAAGCTTACATAAATAAGGAAATGTCACCCATGCAGACTTTAGAAGCATGTCCAAGAGAAATAAGTAAAAAAAAAAATCCCATCCAAAACAAAACATCAAATGCATGCTGATAGAGCAGGAAAATTCTTCATCACTTTTTGTTTTGGAAACTTTAATTGCACTATAAACAAGGACTAAATTTGTGTCAGTTGTCAGATTTGGAACTGACATTGAATCATCTTTTGAAAAATCCATCTGACATAACAAGAAGAAAAGCATGAAATCAAAAAAGGGAAGTGCCAAAGAACTTTGATTCAGTAGTTATTCAGGTATGGGATGACACATCCCTTTATGGTTTTCAGAAATGGAGCATTACAACTAAACTGAAACGATAAAGGAATCCCTCAGAGTAAACAATCCCTAAGAAGTGTCTTAATGAAGAGTCTGACACACACAGAAGCCTCACACAGAGCTGATATTCTGCAACTCTGACTAGACTGCCCTGTAATACTACTTGTTTTAAGTTCCTACACCAAATAATGTACTTTGCACCATATTTGCTGTGTGTATAGTGACATCACAAGGTAAGAAGCAGCATTTTCTGTAAGCAGTCGCAGCTTATAAACATAAAGTCTTTTCAAGGCTAATGGGTCAAGAAAGTTTCAAAGGAAAGAATAGTGGTGGTTAAACAGCAGCATTTAATGAAGCAGTATTTCCATTGTTCCACAAAGTACTTGTACCTACTGATCCTAAGCTTGGCTGCTTCAAAGACTCCTCCAGACAAGAAGCACAGGTGAAAGACAGGGGTGGAAAACAGAAAGGGTCAGGGGAAGCAAAAGAAGCCTGGTAATAAGCAACTGGAGAAAAGTCAAAAGTCAACCAAGGCAGCTGATGTCTAAGCATAACTACAGCAGGAGACCTGACAACTTCATTGAAGTTGCAGTGTTTTCTCCATTCATTTGAAAGCTGCAAGGTTAGTTTTCTGTCTGCCTCAAAATACCTTCCTTATTAACATACAGTACTCAGCACTGACATCTAAATCACACTGTATATTTCCTTTCCGAAACACTGGTTTAGGTTAATACTGGGTGGCGAACAGTTTAATTTTCTTCTTTTAAAGAGCATATGCATGCACACATACAAAATAGGAATATCAAATAATATGAATATAATTTTCTTTTCTTTCTGCTACAAGTTCCAAAATGATAAATCAAAATTTTTGGCTATGCCTGTTGCTAACATATTGCATGCCTAATCCAGCTGACACACGTACTGTCCACAGAGGACAACTGCTAGAGAAAGCCCATTGGAGATGTCGCAGCTGTGTGTACTGAGATTCTTAATAATTTCAGAAACATGGACACCGGAAACCTCAACATGAAAAAAACTCTGTCATTCCAATGTTACATACACTAACCACAACAGTTCTGTGTATCTCATTTAACATGCATACTATTTTAGTATTTCACTGTCATATTCTTTGTTGTCCTTACTATAAAACTGAACAGAATTCACAGTATAAAACTGAGATTAGGATTCAATTGCCACACTATATACTTATAATTTAAATTCCTACATAAATAACCACATAATAATCCAGATTTCACTGCTGAACAATAAGACTATCTCAGTAGTAAAATAAACATCCGCTGTAGCTAGAAAAAAACCCACACGCCTTTACATTGCTCTGTCAAAACTGTAAGATCTAAGAAGGGGGTTGACAAAGGCAAAGAATGCTAAGGAATTATAACTCAAGTTTGACTTGAAACCTGAAACTTATATGATTTGTCATGAGTAAGAGGTTTATTCCTGAAGTGTGCAAAGATGGAAAAATATAACAATTCCAAAAATACACAGTGACCTGATTTACAAAAAATTATGGGCTGTGGGATGACCTCACAAAAAATATTTTTTTCTTGTGTTCTTTCAATGAAGCAAGGTCTTAAGCTATTGACTGCTAAAAGAGATAATCAATTAACACTTTTCTGCTGTTTATCTCATGAACCAGATGAATTTTGTGTTTACTTTGGTCCAAATTATTTATTGAATGCCTATTCCCTTTTCACTATGTCAATTTGTCATTACATGATGATTTAGAGAAACCTTAAGTAGCACAACTATGAAAATATAACAATCATAAATAATTTTATCTTTCCTATCAAACTTCCCTATTTATTACGTCTGCCTTTTCAAGGCCAGGTTGGACAGAGCCTTGGGCGACACTGCTTGGTGTGAGACGTCCCTGCCCACTGCAGGGGGGGTGGAACTAGATGATCTTAAGGTCCTTTCCAACCGTAACTATTCTATGGTTCTATGATTCTATCCTGAACACTTCACATTTTTCACTATCTGTCCAAATTTCCTCTGAGAGATATAGCGCAATTTCATTCAGGGAAGACAGTGAAATTGACATCAGAGTCTGCATCATCATATAGCAATTTTGGAAAAATAAGATTTATGCATAAAAAGAGACTTATTTTAGTAATTATTTGACTAACCAACTTTTTCCTTGCAGTTAACCATTTCAATGCAGTTAAACATTATCTTTTATATTAATC
Organism: Psilopsiagon aurifrons; assembly: GCA_025447955.1. Taxonomy (NCBI): domain Eukaryota; kingdom Metazoa; phylum Chordata; class Aves; order Psittaciformes; family Psittacidae; genus Psilopsiagon; species Psilopsiagon aurifrons. The sequence goes on from JAOEHY010041583.1 coordinate 29,505, forward strand.
TGCTGTTCATTTATTGAGGACAAATTAGTTTGGTAGCAAATGTATTTATATGAAAAACACAGCAAGAAACTATTAGCAATTAAGTGCAGTACACCATGCAAATATTAAATACAATATAACTAGAACATGATAAAAGTTCTATAAGGAGAAACTGAACAATAGGCCAGTACTCCTGGGCATTTACTGATCGGGCAAAGTGCAACATTCTCTCTTGAAATTCAAGTACTCTTTGGCCAAACTCTTCCTTTCTGACACAACATTTTTTCTGGTTCCAGTTAAAAAGTAAAATAAAAAATGTCAATAGTATCATCAATGGGATAAAAATATTAAGGTCTTTTTGAAAACTAATCAGGTGCAGATATTGAACTGTACTTTTTCATCCTTTGTTTCACTTTTCAAATGATAATTTCTTCCACAGCCGCCATTAAATCTTGATCTATTCCAGCTCTCTGTATGGGTCATTGATTCTAGATGTACCATGGTTATTTTTAAATGTTTCCCTTTTGTAGAGAAAAGGGGGCTGTCTAGAGCCAGATGGGTAACTTCACACTTCATTTATCAAATCCAATGCATTAGACTCCACCCTCTCTTTCCCACTATAGCTGTTAAATTTCCATATAATTTGGTAACAATTTTCATTATCATATAGTGACCCTAAAAAGTCTATACAGGCTTGCACGGTTCACCCAAAATTCACAGCTGTTCCCTTCACCCTCTATTTGTTACAGTAGAATATAAGGCTCCCCTTACTTTATAAGCTGAACAGTGACCTTCTATAAACAGAGGTCAAGAAGGGGTCAGTTCAAAGGGCTAGAGCAGCTCTTTAACAGCTATAATAACCTGTCCATCAGGCACTATCGTGCAGTATAAACAAATCTGGGGCTTCAGAGACCCTGGACCATTTCTGTTAACACTTAGAGGACATTCACTGAGTCCTACCTGAGTAGTATTTTGGATCACTATCGCTGAACAACAGAACTTGAACCCATACAAGAGCTGCTCAGATACTTAAAATACTGATGACACCTTTTAGTCAAAAGCACATGAAATTTTGAGCCATAACACTAAGTACACTATCATGCTTTGGACTACAGAGCTGAAATAAGAACTGAAAGAGTAATTTCAATTCATTAATATGCAGAGACAGTGGTACAGCTTAAAGCAAATAATGCAAGGACATACTATAGCCAAGTAGACACATACCGAAACAGGTCATAGGCCTTTCTCTGAGAAAGGATAACTTTATAAAAGTTGAGTCATTCATTTTGTATCAGTTCCCAGCACACATTATTTTTTTTTGTCATGTAAGGTGTCAATGAAACAAATAAAACCTATGGAGAAACAGAACACTTACATAACTCTGCAAACACCAAGAGCACTGTAAAGTTTTTGCCAGCTGCCCTCTCTTCATTGACCTAAATTTCTTGAAGTTGTACTGTTCATAATGTGCTCTCTAATGCACAATGTAAGGTAATTAGAGTCATCTGTATTTAACTTCCTGAGGAAAAAAATTCTATTATCTAATCTAGCTGATCCCCTGATAGCCCATTGAAAGTAAAATACTGTAACCTATTGCCTGCCCTTTGACAAGTGCTAATTATTTCCTGTCCAAGCACATTTTTCTCATGTAATTCCAAAGTACACAATAGACTGATCTCTAAAACATAGGCAGCCCTGCTAGTACCACAGCGGACGTTTTATAACTTTCACCACCGTATGCCCGATGGCTACCACAGTCAGTGCTTCATTCCAGACATCTAGCTGAAGCTTTGATGAAGTAAAGTGAGGTGTATGGTAACAGTCTGTTTATGCACATCATATGGATGAGATTCTCAGATAGGTCACTGGAATGGGAAACATCAAATGGAAAGAAAAGGATTATGGATATTGAATACTCAAAGGACACTTTCAGAACTTTCAAGGCAAAATGCTCTTGAAATTTTATTTCAGGTGTTTAGTTTTAGGAAGGCCTGCACTTCATCTGCTTGTGCTTCTCCCCACCCCCAACACAAGAACTTCAGCATTTCTCTGTCAGACTAGACTATGACTACAATGCCAGCTTCTGATTACATGTGAGGAGCAAGCAGAGACCAGAAGCACCGTAACACTCTTTGCTTTTAAATAAGTCCAGATTGCCACAATTCCTGATGACTTTGTGTATTAGGAAATTATTGTTAAACTAAACAAACACTAAAAGGATATTCCACTCATTAGAATTGCTTAGCCTCTTCTTATCTCTAGGAAGCTTCTATTCATGTTCACAACAAAGACCTATGTGGCCCACAGAAAAGCCTGATGCGATTTTCTCTGTTTCCAGTGTAGCCGAACCATTTGCATTATTTGGTAGGAAGGATGATAGAAGGCAAAAATATGCCACAAAAATCTTTTAAACTCCTCAAAAAGGAACAAACAAAAGCCACTTGATAATGTGAACAACATTGCAGACCTACCTCATTAAACTCTTTCCTATTCTGAGATCTTAACTGATTAGTATGCAAGAAAACATTCCATACTCACAAGAATGCAAACTTATAAAACACAGCCTCTAATTTGTATAATAATTGCTACTATGTAATAAATTTTAATTTTAATCTAAAGCTTCCAAACTGTTTCAAGTCCACTCACTGCAACTATTGGGAACAGCAAATCCACTCAACTGTCAGATCCTATATCGACAATTAACTCTTCAAACTCAATCCTGCAGAACTTTCAGGAACTTTCCAGTATTATACACTAACAAAACACAGGAGTATTCCCTTAACTGGAACCTTTAGTACAGGTAAAAAAATATCATGCCAATGAACTACTAATTTTGATTAACAAAACCTATTAAAGATACTTTTGACTAAAAACTGTGTTGAATTGTAAACACAGAACATCTCATTTTAAAGGAAAATTGTACATTTGGTAGAAGTATTTCAGACTGCTACAAATTTTATGTATCACAGATAAGAAAAAATAGAAGATTATTTAATGATTATAAATCTATAGCTTTTAGACACAGATGCGAAAAAAGGTGATATCAACTCATTTAGCAGCTAAAAAGAAGGACACAAAGTGGTACATTGTGAAAATTCTCTTTTTTGAATTCAAGTACTTCTGAATGAATTACAAGTATGATGTGTCTGTAGTTCTGAAATGCATTCATCTGACTACGTTCCAGTAACAAACTTTTTCAAATTGTTAACACCACCATCTGATCTACCATGGCAATGAGTTTAAGAACTCCAGTATAATAAAACAGTTACATGACACAAACTCTAGCAAATTATGAAAATCTTTCCCAACACTACCCAGTTAACACAGTTTGGACAGGACCAGAAAATGTGAGGATTGTGCAGAAAGCAGACAAGAAGGGTAGCTATTAGCATGGCATGCCAGCACAGAGTGCTGTTCATGCTGTAAGCAACATAAGGAAATCTTTAAGGTGATACCAATCCTCCAGTATCAGTATCAAGCCTTTATCAGTAGACTGCACTCTATAAGCACGGTAAGGGAACATTTCATCCTATCAAGTAACTCTGAAATCAGAAGCAAAAACATTGACTATTCCATTCAAGTAAAAATATTATTTGGTCAGTAAAAATTGACATTTTTCTTTTAAACACCAATTTGCCCACAGTCTTACAAAGGGGATTTATAAGAGTGTTTTTTATAAACTTGATTTCAATTTTAATTATCTTACTATTTTTTGAAGATTTCTCACCTTGCTGTCCATTCCTTACGCAGCCTTTGTCGCTCTGTAAGAACTAGCAAGAAGCACCTGATCGTTTTATTCCTTTGTTCCTCAATTCGCTCCTGTTTTCGAAATTCAGAGAGGACCAGGCTTGTCTTAAAGGGGAAAAAAAACACATAAAAATCATAATCTAGAAATAGGAAACAATGCGTAAAATTAATAAAAAGCCCATAAGCAAATTAGGGCAGTAAATCAATAGCTTTTTTAATTACCATTCCACTACTGACAGATCAATACAGTAAATGATGGTTAGAAATGGCCACCATATATTTGGTATTTAATCAATATACATGGCACATAAGGTAAACCCCTTAAAATCTCATTGCCTTAAGTAACACAACAAGACATTGCGCATTTTAGCACTCACTTTCTTGAGACATAACTATATTCTTCTTTAAACACTTTCTTGTATCAAATTATATAAAGAAATGTTTCCCTGAATAGAGCATCCATTTTGGGACTTGCCCCCTCCCATTTAATCCTTCTAAAGAAAATACCTGCTCATACTGTGTCTTCTGAAAGGAATTTCTGATGATTTGCCCATGTTCTCTTTATCACTAAATATTTCAAGTAAACAATTAGTAAGACTTACCCTGTTTTTTTCATTTATAGAATAAATTGTAAGTCGCTAAAATGTATATATACACACATAGAATGGATAAATCATCTGTGGAGTAGGATGATGCAATCCCTGCCTGGCCTTCCCAAATGTTGTGTTAACAGTTAATGCTGATGTAACAAAACTGCGCATTTTGTCATCCTTCATCCACCCAGCAAGCTAACTCCATCTCCCTCACTCCATCTTTGTCTGTTCTCACTCCATCTTTGCTCACCAGTTCTTCCTCTACACTTCCCCACGTCTACCAGCTTGGGAAAGAAACGGCACATACTGATAACTAACACATATGTCAACCAGTACATATGTGTTGACTTGATGCGCAGCAGTCCATCCACAAGAGAGACGTAGTGTCAATGCTGCAGTGTTTTCCTTCAGTGAAGATACTGTATTTGCCTTTCTAGCCTTAACCAGCCACTGATACTCAATTATTTTTGCTGTTCTCACCTTCAGTCTCATGTTCTGCAAACATATCAAAGTGTCTAAAGGCTTTCAGGAAGGATGACCAAATGGACAGAATGCTTCCACATGTATTTTTTTTTTTTTTTTTATTATTCACAGAAAAGGAGGAAAAAAACATATGTTTATAACCTGAGCAGTCGCAGAAGTGAGTTTGAAAACACAACTCAAAGATATCACCAAAAGCTGCAATTCCTGCTTCCAGCATGGCCCCCCCCAATGAGAACAACATAACAAAGACATGGCTTATTGCCTTCTCCTCATCCACATCACATTCTGCTCTGCCCAAACATACACCCACTAAGATTCTTCTGGGAATTCTGTCAGATAAAGGATTGCCATAATCTTCAGTTTGTAAAAACAGGAAGATCTATCCTAGGCATGACTGGCTGGGTGTTTTTTTCCCTGTAAGAAACAGTATTACGCAGATTATACGCTTCTTAAACTATGTAAAGTAGTGGCAACATTGCCCCTGCCATGGCGGTTCCAAGAGACAAGCATGACAGGGGCTATAGAGACAGAAAATAATATTATTACACCAGCAACAGATGATAAAGAGCAAAAACATATCTTCTTCCCCGATTCCCAGCTCTATCAGTTGGCCTACCAAAATGTGTGACTTACACATCAAAAAGGACACTTTATTGTAAAAAACCCAAAATATTCAAAACTCTGTCTTTACAGATCACATTCTTGACACTGCTTTGACATTACAAAACAAACAAAAAGCCAGAGAGCATTTTCAGATAAGGATTCCCTGACATGGATTTCCCTTGCGCTGACCTACATCATCTTTTCCACAAGCTCTAATATCTGCCAACTTCAACAATCCTGATTTCCACCCTCACTTCCAGCACTCACTTCTAGCAGCTGCACAGTTTAAAGCAGGATTTGATAAGAGGACTTCAGCAAACAAGAACATGCTCACATGAGATGAAGAGATGTGCTTTATTTAATTGATGTAAATTAATACTCCTAGTCATTCAGATAAACATACCTATTAAGGCCTTAACTTTTATATTTACCACATGCAATACTTGACACAGCACCATAACTAAAGTTTACCTATATGAGATGAACAGACTTTAGTCATACTGCTAGGTTACAGCACACCAAGATTTCCCTTTCAGAATCCTTGGATGGGATAGGGAAATCCACTGCTGATGGTGTAGAAGTCTGCTTTACTCCAGGTATGCTGAAAAGCCCCAAAATCAATGATGCTCTGCCTCACAGAGCTGAAAGTATAGTTACTTGCAGGCCACAAACATTGAGGTCGCCTAAATAAGTGATTCCCAAAGTGCAGAGCATGGAGAACTGATAGTTCCTAAAGAGATTTCAGTTAAAATCTGATGAAATTATGATGCAATTAGAGATTATCAATCAGAGAAGATGGGTGACCATTTCGCCAAGTATTCACAGTCACATAACACTTACGTACAAATTCTGATGCCTTGGCCAAATTGCAAATTTGGTACAGAGTTCTACTACCTAAAGCCCCCTTCATCTATAGAAACATCATAATTCTGGAAACTGAACATAATTTATCTCTTACTGAGAAAACAATTATATTCCTCCAGCCTTCTGTTAACACCTTTCATCTATGTTGTGATGTACTATTAAGCAACATACAACAACAACACAGAGCAATTTAACTTGTTTTCTAAGAGTGCTGAGGGCAGTAAGGTTACCCAGAACATGAGTACAGGGCTTGATATGTAGCTCTGATAGAGGCATTTTTTAATAAATTGCTATTCCCATCTCAATGAAAATCCTAAATTGTAACAAATAAAGCAGCATTCTGGGTAAAACATAAAAAATGTTTCTTCCAAAGTTTTATTTTCCACGTACCTTGTTTCGGAATTTATTTTTAACAAGAGGATTCAATATATACCTTGGATGATAAAGGTCAAGGGTTCAAGAAACTCGGTCAAAGATGTTATCAGATGGGAAAGCCATTTCCTCACATCAACACTGATAAAAATCCATCAGAAACCCAGCCAATACCACCCCTGCTCTAAAGGGCAGGAATGAACTCTTTTGAACATCACCATAGTTTGCACATCCCATCAAAGAAAATCTGATCTTATGTCTCAATTCTTTTAATGTTTTCTAATGACAGATAATTGTCTGCAGAGGCCCCCTTTGCCCAGTGCTGAGTGAAGCTTTCAAATTCTGAACTGGACTCAACACCAACCCAGTGTTTTTCAGCATACTTGGGACCGCAGCGCAGTAGAACAAATAAACAGTGTAACCAGCTCTACAGCCTGTCTTATCTCATCCTTGTGTTCACAGAGATTCTTGAGGGTGTAATGTTTACAAATTGCTGAAACTTTCTTTCTTCTGCTTCCTGAGTTGGCAAAAAAATATCCTGGACAACCTAAGCAACGAGATTACGCAAACTGCTGATCACTTTAGGGAAGCAACTTCTTGCCTCAATGGCCAGCAAGCCTCTTCAATGTAATACTGTTAATATTATCAGCAAATCTTCCCCAATTCTCCTTACATATCTGTTAATGTATTAAGGGCATTTTCTTCTAAGTCCCAAGTGACGTAATCTTAAAAACAAACATACAACCCACCTCTCAAAAAAGCCCAAAGCTATATACGTGTATATGCATACACACACACACACAAATATAGAGAGCAGTTGCCAATCCAGCCTTCCGTGTTAAAAACAATATTTAGGAAATTACACCCTTCACCTTTATCCCAGCCTAGGATCAGAATTAAATCCAGTGCTTAACTGACGTATCAGGCAACAGCCACAAGAGCATCTTCCCTTTTGTAAGAAAGGTACTAAGATAAGATTTTAAGAGACCAGTATCATATTTCTCTCATTCCCACTGACAAAATACATCAAGCAACAGAAAACTGAGTAGAAACTCAGATATAACCAAGTCTTACTATATACCCAGGATACACAGTCAAGATACATTTTATGAGTCTTAACAATACAAACCTATGTACTGTAACAAGATTACATCAGTATTTTGTTTTTTCTTAAGATATATAGCAGAAGAAACTATGTTTCAACATCTATAGGTCACTATCCTGCTTAACCGCATGTATCCTGAGTGAATACCACAACACGCTTTCAAACAAGCCAAAAAAAAAAAAAATTAAAAAAAAATCAACCTCTGAACACTCCAAAACCCACACTGGTAAATTTTTAGTCTTTAAAAACTAGATTTTCCTTCTTTTAATACAGACCTCTCAAGGAGCCAGACTTAAGGTTAGAAACACTGTATAGCTGGAGACATGAAGCCTCGTATTCTGTCAGACAAATTAGCCTTCAGTCTGAACTAAAGTGGCACTTGGGACAGTTTGTCTCTTGGTCCCACTTTATTGGGTCAACAAATCAGATTTCTCACTGTGAGTTAAGATTTAATCTACTCACCACCAGTTTAAATAGGATAAGCTCCTGAATCTTTACTAACCACTTCTACTTTAATGCAGCAGTCGTCTCTGAATAATCAATAACTAATACAGAAAGAAAAATATAAAGTGCAAAAACAGTAAGCAGGGTTAAAATTTTAAATGTCATTCAGTGTCTTGTTATTTTTGTTACTTTATTTTACTTTTAGTGCAAAAAAGTATCCCGATGGAATTCTGCAGAACTAGAACAGTCTTTTAGACAGAAAAAGAAAAAGAACATGCAATCTATTAAGCCATGTTAATTTAACATGTCATAACTTGTGCAATAAAAAAGCTAGAAATTGCTTACAAACCACTGCTCATTTCATCTTTACTTTCAAAATTCTTACTTAAAATATGAGCAAATGCACCCATTTTCATTGATAAGATGGAAGCAGCCAGTATGTTTTAAGTTATCACCCAGTAATTTGGGCACATTAAACACAATTCTCTGCTTTTTGTTTATTAATCCACTATGCCAGATATCACAGTTCCACTCAGCAACCCTCATGTTTCGGATGATATTGAAAAATGGCTCATGTTTGTCAAAGAAACTAAAAAAAAAAAAAAAAAAAATTGTAAAGAAGAAAAAAGTGTTGTTTATAGAAGCCAGCTGCTCTGGCTCCGGCGCCAGCAGCTCTTCATCCTGCTATTTTATGCTCACAACCCCCACTGCCCCCACTGGCACAGGTACAACTATATGTTGACTTCAGTGCTTCAGAGAGCACTCAACTGATTCTGTACATGATTAATTGCCAAAGACATGGCTGACCATATGGAACAGAGAAAGCATCAAGTAATTCATACTTCTGTATATGATCATTTGGCCCCTGTTGTTTTAATGTACAGGAAAGAGCTAGTATAGCACAGACCTGGTGTCTTGCCCTTGACAGCCCATTAAGAAATCTCAAAGCACCTAGTTGAAGTTATGCTGTTGGCTTTTCAATAGCAGCCTAATAAAACAGAAGCAAAGCTTTCCAACTAGTCTTAAATCTTTCACATACAGTACATTAACCACTGCTGCTAAAACAACTGGTTTCTTATGATAGGAAATGGGATTTGATTTCTAGCCTCTGCATACTTACTGAAAGCCTTTTTCTGACCTTTGGAGGGTTTACAAAAATCATTGTTCATTTTTCCTGCCATTTTCCCAGTTTCTTGCCATGGTGATCCTAATAGATTTGTTTAAGGTTCAGTACATTCTACTCTTACTAGCTATTATATGCAAACTGTACAATGAACGTAGGCTCATGGGATCTGAAAGGAAAGAAATTATCATTATTAACTGTTTTCTTCCTGAAAGTCAGAGGAGTCAGCACCATCTAAAACATAATTTACTTTTAAAGAGCCTATAAAGCAAAACAAAAAATTCCTGAAAAGAAGCAATATACTAGTATTTGCTTTCTTTTATCAGACTGGAGACAAATCATCAAATTTCATCTGAGAAGGAAGGCGAATTTATTTTAAAGCTGTGGTATTCTCAAGGATGTCTGACACAGAGCTCACCGTAAAGTAAGAGGTGCAGACTTGGAATATATGTCAGTATCCTTAAATGCTTTATATCAGTTTTATCTATCATTAACATCTTTTCAGTCATATGCGAAGAAAAACATTTAAATAATGTTTCCCTGTCAAGGCTCTTAAGATGACAGTGCTAAAAAGTTAATCCCCATCTGCACAGATCTTCTGGCAGTTTTGACATATGTTGGCAAGGATGTACTTGCTGGCACCTTCCATTAGAAAATATTTACATGGAGTTTTCTTGTCTGCGGATTTTCTAGCTGTCTAAATGATCCTCCTGGTCTGAAGTGCCTTATGTGGGAAATCCTAGTCATTGGACATTCATCAGGGCTGATTTCCCAGGCTACTGAATGCAGCTAACCCTATTTAATACTCCAACAGAATACACGAATAAGCCACAACCCAACATGAAACTCCACAACCATTCTGGTTATTGATAGACTTCTTCCAACATTAAAACAGTTTGTCTGAGACAAATATTTATGGCTGTCTTTAAGTAAAATATAAAGGAATAGAGAGTTTTATAAACGTCACATAACATTTGCATTTTTGGAGGGTAAAAGCCGCTGGTGTGAAACCACTGCCACAAAGATGGTATGTTCTTTCTACCATTATATTCAATGGTGCACATCTAAACTAAGCATGTACATAAGCCAATTAGAACAGAATGCTCAAAGTTAGACATATGCTTAAGCTCTACAGACAAGTCTACATTCATTAAAATGTAGAGAGCCCTGCCTCTCTTTGAGGTATTCACTGCTGACAACAAAAGATGAATACCTGACTTGATAGATGAGAAGTTTGACCTAGAAAAACCTACAGGGAGTAGATCACTTAGAATTTTCCAAAGCAGCTTTAGGTCTTGTCTATGCTAGAAAGTTGTATCATCTAACTATACCTGTGGAGCTAAAGAAGTACATTTTCTAGCTGTGTGAGTTTAAAGGTCATAAATCAAACTAGACAGAGCTTATTTTGGAAAAAACCATTACCTTTATGCCTATATAAGTGTATTTATATTAGAGTCTTGAACCATATACTTCAGAAAAAGGAATCCAAGCAAACAACAACCAAGTCAGTTTTGGTTACTCTGGCAGGGCAACATTTCCAGGGAGAAAAAAAATAAAGTATCTGTTTTCTGGATGATTTAACACAGTTATGATAGGTCTCAAACATTCTCAATACTTGGTTACAAGGGAAAAAAACAAGATTAACATGTCCAAAATACTTCTGCTGTGCTAACTGGTTTGCCAGTGTTCTAAAGGTGAAGTATAACCCATCTTATCAAGAAAGAGCAACCAAACTCAAGATATTTGGAATAAGAGTGCCTAAGCATCTTCAGACACAAGGGTGAGTGAAAGGTTACCCTTTAGCCACATTCTCCCAGAGAATGGCCCCTCCACCTCTGAACCATCAACAGCACAAAGACTGTAGCAGGCCTACCATGCATAGTGGATTATATGAAGTGTAAAACATTGTGGGGAAAAAGCTTTTGAAAGAAGTCAGGAAAAAGAAATCATGCTTGCAAGAAGATCCAGCTGACAGGCTAGTCCCTAACAAGTGAATATATTTGAAAACATTGTGAATGCAGGAAAAGAACACGCCTTTTGTTTCCAAACCTACAGTGTGTCTTTACCCCAACTGTTGCCTGCATGGCTGAACATATGTTTTCTGAACAAGAATTGAAGCAGAAAGTGTTCTTTGTTATAATTCACTCCTTTGTATACACCTCCCTTTTCCCATTTCAGTCACATGCAAACAGTAGTTACGCCCAACACTTAAGTTCTGAAGGACTGCACAGCAGTGTATGCTTCAGTGATTATTTACTATTGTTGGAATCAGTTGAGCTAAGATGCAATACAAGACTCACTTCACTAATGTGCACTCCGGACAGCTTACATTTTGCAATACTGAGTCATGCCAAGCAAAACTTGCACACATTCCCCTAACCAGCAGCCAGAATTTTCTGCATCTACAATCATGTGCAGTTCTAATAAGCAATGAAGAATTGCACAACAAATGATCTTACGTGTTCAAAAGAACTCAATTTGTACCCTGGAATTTTCTTAGAATATCAGAGTTTTCTTAGCATATCATCAGCTACTATGAATAATTGGGGAGGGGGGAGAAGAGAGAGGGGCAGGAAGGAAAGGAAAAAATGATGGGCTTCAAAGACAGAAGGAGGTCATACCATCTCATGAACACTGAAATGAACTCTAGATTGAATTAAATACTCATATAATTTTACTGATTCTAATGAAATCATTCTACACGCAAGCAAGACTTTGCTTTAACTCATCTAATTTATACTGAAGCCCTAATACAATGAACTACATACAAGTTCCTACTAAAATGTTTACAGGTGCAAACTTGGACTAAAATCTAAAACTAGACACCCAGTCCTTGTAGCACTCAAAATACAAAGTGGAATCACTAAACTTAACATTACTGGCCACAGGAAGAATTATTTTTAAGCACCCCCAAACTGTGAAGAAAAATAGAAACCACAGTGTAGATTCTGAATTCATTGCTGCATCTTTATTTGCAACTACCTTTTACTGTTTAATTACCTGTCATATTACAGATTTCCTTGAACAGCACACCTTATGGAAAAGCCTAGAACTCCAGTATTTTCCTCCCATCACTGAAGCCACTACCTTTTGCCTCCTAGCCACTTACTGCCTTAGCCACAACACCTTCTAAAAGAATGTCTAGTGAAAACATGCTTGTGCAAAAATTTGGGACATATTCCCAGTATCATTAGTCTCACTGGAATAATTTAAACCACAGAATGCCAAGTTACAGAATGGGTTAAACACTGCAGAATGAAGAAGCTGCAAGCCACAATCAAATAAAATACCAAGCCACATGCCCAGAACTGCCTGTGGGCATGCTTTGTCCAAGACACAAGCCATAGCAGAAGAGCAGTTTAGTACATATTCAAGATAACCACATACAGCTGAATCATATCTTCAAATGGCATAAGGGTTTCAATCATCCCTGTACCATCCTTACAGCACTAAATAAATGAACCAGGTCTGTGGACACCCCTGTGAGAATGGGACTCCCACCATGTTTTTTCAAAAGTGAAGTCTTGTCACATTTGGTTCAAGTAACAGCTTCATTACCTCTAATGACACCATGGCCACCACTAAAAAGCTTTAATATTCGGGATCATGTAAGTGCAGCAGACATACTAGCTGGCATGGTGAAAGGGACATAAAAAAAATTGAGAGTACACTGCGGGGAAGATCACAGGAAATAACACCAAAACAGAACCTCATATACTGTATGTATGCAATGTATGGGGAATATGACATCAAGCAGCAAGGAGGATGACACCACTCATTGCTAGATGCTGATCATGACAGCAGCATTTGGAAGCATACTTTTTTGCAAGCTATGATCCTTATTCTTCAACTCAAAACGAGGCAAGCTGTATCAGTGCCTTGTCCTCCTCCACTTTATAGTACGTCTATATTTTTTACATAAAAACATGAGCTAGGCACTTCATAAATAGCCTATGCAAATGGTGATGACCTGTCATTGAGGATGTGCAGTGTAAAATGTACAAACAAATGCAATATACTAGCAAATTTAAAAAACTGGGGACTTTCATATATTTGGCTCTAGTACTTACAGTAAATATAGATTCCTCATGGGAGGGCAGGCAACTACTTATTTTTAATTCTCTTTCATTCAAAGCATGTTTAGGAACAAAGTTTTGCACATGTCATCTTGATTTATTAGAGCATAAAGCTACAGAATCCCCTAATGTATATATGCCACCTGTATATGCACACTGATTTCCCATTATGAGTGACAGAAGGGAACATATCTTATTTGTGTGTATATATGTGTGTATATGTACACACATTTAGGCAACATGCACCTTAAGGGCAAAAGATACTTGTAAAATTAATTCAGTAGTCCAGGTACTTCTACAATGCTAAATAAGGCAATGCTTCATTAATATGTGAACTTACATACATGTCAACAAGTTAATATGTCAACTTACCAACCTGTAGACTCAAGAGAAACCTACACTTTTTTCACAGAATAACAAAACCTAACACCCTTTTCCTAAATTAAAGAAAATTAAAACCAAAGTAAACTCTGCCTCATCTTATATGAGCATGCCACATATGCTCAACACAAATACACACAGACCAGGGTACAACACAGACAGTACACCTGCAATCACCAGTTTTGTCACATCCTGCTCAATTGCAGGATTCCATCAGGGAGACGGAGCACAAATTTATGGTACCTGCAGGCAGACCTCCACCCCTTCTGAGGGCAGAACATTTTCCACAGAGGTTTTCATTCTCTCAAGACACCTTGTTGCCTATCTCCACCATGCCAGGAATTCAGTAACATTTCTTGCCATGTACTGTTCTTCTGAATGCACTATCTGTAAAACCTACACTTTATAAATCTGTTAATGCAAAATACAGTCAGTTACTGATTATTCTATTTTGATGGACTTGCGTTCCAGTAAGAGACTATGCTACATGCTCCACTTCCTGGATTTAGATTTGGATTCTGCCCATGCTTTCCTGTCATCAGAGATCCATGGCCATATAGGCGTGACAAATACCAATGTGTTAATAGTCCATGCTATCAAAGTATCACTTTTCTTCCATTAATATTCCCTGATATCCCATGTTTGTTTTCACTTTGTTTTGATTTTCTGGAAGCATTTTTGCTTTTTCACTCTTAGGAGCAATAAAACTCTCAGTAATTAGTTTGTCTCCTCAGTAGAAAGAAAATCAAAGGTTCATTTTTCATCCTTAAAAATAAGATAATCAAGTAATTAACCCAACACTTAAAAGTCAAAACACAAAGTTAAAAAAGCAAAGAAAGATCATGGAAGTAGCTCTGTACTTCGTGTCACTTACTACTGCATTTAAAAAAAATAAAATCTTCCAGAAATATTTTGAATTAGAATCTAATCAAGTTTAAATGTTGAGAATTTCTCATATGCTTTTTCCATTAACATTCGGTATTTTTAGATGAATACTTGAGAAAGAATTTAAAGCTTAAAAGACCAACTATTTGAACACTTTATCAAAAATCATTATATAGAACAGTTTCATTAATGACACAGCATTCAACTAGGGAAAAGAAACTTTCACCATGTAATTCACATGTCTATCAGAAAACAGCATGACCAACAGTTCACTGTGAATACATGCAAGGCAATCACTCTCTGAAACAAAAGTAATGTGCTGAAGATTCTGTCAGTTTAACAAATAGGACATTTGAATGATGCGCTCACAAACTATGACAACACAGCAGAAAACACTGTTAGTCTGGGACACAACAATGCGTTCTGTTATGTTGTACCATGCCACTTCAGCTCCTGCCTTACCAGTCACTAATGTTTCCTTCTATAGCCATGTGAAATAACATATGGGTTCCCAAGTTCAGCTGCAAAGTCCAACTTCAGAGAGAGGTCAAAGGTGGCTGACTAATCATCTCTCCACTCTTCGAGAAGGATCACTTAGTCTATTGGTAAAAGTTAAAGCAATGTCAACAAAGTACTCACATAAACTGGAGAAGCAACCTTAACAGACACACACAGTACACGCCACAACGGTGACGTTCTCCACTTACCCAGAAATGATTTGCATCTCCTGGGTTGCTGCAGAAATGAAAAACAGGCATTTGTGGAGGAGGGTTTGACCCATGTGCTCTCATACAACAACTTCTACCCTTAAAGATACATCATGACGAACTACACTAGAGCTCTAAATCTCCTTTAGATGTTACTATCTACTTTACATCCTGCTCTAACACAACACTACAGGGCAAATCACACTTCACAGTTCAGAATCCACACATAAGAGATACAGTCTATGTCAACAGTCATCCAAACTGTTAATGTGGTGTATATATATCTTCTTAAAGAAGAAAACATGTCATTTGTCAAAAAAAGTTCTCTCCCTTCAGCATCCAGATCCTGGAATTTGCAGTGTCTTTCTTCCTTGTTTTTAAATTTTCACTGAAGATACTATAATGCAATACTTTTAAATATATCAAATATATTTTTAGGGATAACCTTACATTTGTTTAGGAAAAGGAAGCTAATACATTTTCATTAGGATATGGACTGCCTGTTAACACTGTGAGTTCATTTTTCCATATTCATCAACAACTGTCAAGAAGACTACATGATGGAAGGCATTTGCTGTACTACTTATTTACTGTCTTAAATGCTATATATCAATTTGTTCTGTTTCACAAAAACATTTCTTAAATGTTTATTAACACACAGAGCTACTCTAATATCAAACTATCATTATGTTCTTGAGTGTGAGATTATCTTTCAAGGTCGGCAGATATCATCCTGTTCAGAATCCTATGACCAGTCAAAACAGTTATTCTAATACCTAAGAGGTCACTAGCTATAGTAAGTTGTTCTACATCTAATACCTATGAAAAAGAAAGCAGAAAGTTTAGATTAATTGTAAGAAAATCAAAACCTAAGACAAAATCTCCCTGCCCAAATCCTAAAAGCACAGCAGTTAACTATGAAAAAAAAAATGGTATTTTGATGATAACTTGTGAAAACATGCTATCACAACATTTTGATTTTAAAAATACAGCAACCAAGTACTATGAACTTGAGTTCACATTGAAGAGTTTTCACCACAGGAAATTACCTATTTTTGTCATCAGCTGCAAGTTGGCAAACAAAGAAACCAATCTTCTACCTTGATCAACACAGTTTGAAAACCAAAGTACTATTCCCACTAAGCTACAGCTTGCGTATTCAGAACAGTATATGTCCTATTGCTTCATCTTCTACAGAGAACACTTGCCCCTTCCCTTGTTCACCCAGTGCTGGTAAATTCAGTACATGCACAGAAACTTGCATACAACCTTTTGGGATCAAATTCATCACTGAATGAATCACAGCCATGTGTATACACTCTTTTCATGTGCTGGCACAAATCTATATATCTCAAACCCAGGCACAAATCAAATTATGTTCATGGTCCAAAATAATGACCAAATACTGAAAAAAAAAAAAATGCAAACAACCTGGGTATCCCCAAAAAGGGCTTGATTTTTGATGCTGTGTAGCACTTACTTAAGTACATGGCTTCGACTTTTTTTTCGCTTACAGAAACAACTGGTAGATTGCTATGTAAAGTGTTTTGTAAAGTTCCAGCTTTGTTTACTACTTTTAGGTTATCAGGAAAGGAGAAAGGAAAGCTTCTTCATTTTGCATTATTTGTGGTGAATCCGTTTGCTCAGTTTAAAAAAAAAAGAAGAAAAAAGAAGCATCACAGGTCAAAAGAACAAAATGACACACAAAAATCCATTGCCAAACTGGCTGTCGGTTGGATGCACAAGAGTAATGCTAAACAACTGCAGTATGGAGACAAAATATGCTTTCTTTAGGACACTTTTTCAATAAGTTATTTCAGCCTTGTGAGCAGCCTTGCCTTGCTCCCACCCCTCGCACATTAATGAAAACAAAGGGGGCCCATTTACATTGTAACCCTGCAGTGGGGTTAAGCATGCGACCTCAAAGTATGGTGTGCTTGTGCTCCGTGGAAAGGTTCTTGACAATATAAACAAGAATTACTGCTGTTAAGAGAAAGGGAAGACAATTAAAAACAATCTCGGATGCATGTTGTACAGCTGTTCAAGTTTCAGCCATGTCTGACCCCAAAAGATGCTACGTGTTTTACTTCGGAAGCTTAAGCAGTTTAAGTTTCATTAAAATAATCCTTCAACAGAAACAGAATTTGTATGAAAAACATGAGTCTTTATATGAGCAACACAATGAAAATTGTGTATTGCTGGCAAAACATACCATCACTGCGGTTAAAAGATGTGGTCTGCACATCTCCTTCCAATACTTCAGTTTACTAACAGCTAAGCAAAAAGGAAATTCTTTATGAAGAATGCTATGAAAAGCTGTGGAGAACAGAAAATTGCTCTTGAAACAAAAGAGAAATCAACAGGTCAAATCACATAATGAAATCTGTTTGAAAGATCTTCGTGCCCAGGCAAAAAAACCTGGGTGATTTCAGCAAAACTCTGCAGACACAGTGTCCCAATATAGATCAATTTAAATTGCAGGACCAAGTAGCCATATCTTTTTAAGCTTAATTTTGGATACCATTGATTCCAAACACAATAGAGACAGACTGCAATTGTGGTTAGTATTTGCTTTACACATGCCTACAATTTTTCTAATAACTAAGAAAATACTTGATTTTTCAAGAGAAAACAATAGAACAAGCTTCTTTCCATCAGCCACTACAACTGTCTCAATATTGTCCTTAAAAAATAGGGTTAGAGAAGAAAAACTTTTGAGAAAATAACAAAGATCTTGGCTGAGTTTCTCAAAACCACAATTTTCCTGCCTGTTTGATCTTTGTACAGTCAGCATAAGCCACTGAAACTTCTCCACAAATGAAAGGCATTCATGCGAAGCCGTCAGAAAGCATTGCTCTTCCTTTGGGACCCAGGACAATAAAAGAAAAGTTTGTGTCTGCCACGTGGGCCTACGATTCAGCTTAAATGAACAAACCATTACAATATCCTTCTGCTTTGTGAAAGCGATACTTCCTAGTTTTTTGGAGAAAGGAAGTCATATATAAACAGAACAAAGGGAAGAGGCAACACAAGTAGAGCCTCTCTTAATAAATATTACAGTGAAAGTTTTGCTCATCAAACCAAGATTAAAAACATATTTTAATCACCCAAGTTTTATGCCTTTGATGTATGTCAAAGAGGAAAGCTTATATACGTTGTAAGATTTACAACATTTCTGGTGGGAATAGCTTCGTATTTCAGTTTTTTCCCCTGTTTCCAAAATCGAGAATATATTGTGTTGATTCTGTCCCTTTACCTGCGTCATATTGAGCACCTCTTTACAGTAAAGGGCTTAGGTTGTCCCTTGGTCATTTTTTTCCCACAAATAGGCTAGTGTTCCACTGAGCAAAGCACTGCAAAACCATTATAGTGGTGTAATGGTGATCTTCATTAACTATGAAATACTTCTTAAAATGACAGGTTTCCTAGACCACAGTAAGGTTCAAACATTGGCACTAAACTCCATAGCATAGAGAAACACTAAACTGCATTTCTTTGTGGGGCTAAAATTAGTAAAAGGTTATATAGCTTCAGTTGGAAGAGCAGTACTTTATTATCTGTAATTTCACCACTACATGCCCACAACAGCCTGACATAACACACAAAGCATTAATCTGCAGAATTACAACACACAAAACATAACACTTACACACTGGGGCTCCCTTCTGTTAAATTCTGCATGATTTTCGTGCCCTCCCAATACAATCTTGCTGTGCAGCTTTTCTTCTCCTCTGTTGATATAGCACCCACTGCTATCACAGAAGCTTCTGCCCTTAAAATTACATTATCTTGCTGTAATACAGCTGCTCATTTCCGCAACCTTAGGTGAGAACCAAACTAAATACACTAATGGTCCCATACAACAGTGTGAGGCAAACCAGCTGAAAGTTTCAATGTAAGAACAATGAAAAAGAGTGGGTAAGCATGCTCCCTCAGTTTTTACATGTTGTAGAAGATGACTGCTTTGGTCTCACAACCAACCATTAACTCTGGGGGACATCATCAGAGGAGGAAATTTTCAAGTACAGTTTCAGAAACACTGAATTCATAACAGCAAAAGTGACAGATGCTAGAATTGACATCCTAACTGTTGTACTGAAGCTAGCTATTGAATATTGGCAGACTAAGTGTCATTAATAATTTCTTAAAAAAGATCTGTTAATTTCTTATAGATATGAAGCTAATATAAAACAGTTATAAGCGAAGAAAACTCTGGCCAGTAGATAGGGGTGTAGTTTAGAAAGTGGGAAGAGGGAAGCAGCTGAAGAGGCGACAAAAGTCATTTCACAGCTGTAGCAGCCCCTATAGAGCTGATAAAGGCTCTCCTCCTTAGTATCATTTCAAAGGCACATGGATCACATAGCTGTCTTTCCAGGACCCAAATCCTTTCAGTGTCTGGTATTTAAGTACTCTCAATCAGTCCATTTGACTTCAGAGATACATAAAAAAGAGATGTGGCAAGTTGACCAGAGACGGTAAATTGCAGATAAAAAGGAAAAAAAGAGGAGACAGAGATTTCAGGGACAGCAATAACATAATCACAGCAGATTGTCCTTCTGAAAGAAAGTAAGAGAAATGGTGTAAAAGAAGAAAGGGTTATAGTACCAGAAAATGAATACAGATTTCAACCTAGGAACAGTCAAGAAAATGATATTCTAGAGCTAGTAGAAAAAACAACAATAAAATTATAATCATAACTGCCAAAACTGGAATGACACCAAAGAAACTTCAAGGAGCCTGACAGGGAAGACAGGTGTCTTGTCAATAAATACTGTGCCAGAAGAAGGTTCAGGCACAACTTCTTAAGTCATTTGCCAAAAGCAAATAGCGAGCAAATGAAAGTGTGAAGAATAATAGGATTCTTGTCTCCTACTCTCCATTTCCCTTTATGTTGCCATATGGTATCCATATCTGTGAGGATAAGCGGTACTTTGTACCCTGGTGTTTCAGTTTTCATGACACTTTACAAGTCTCATTGCTCGTTTCACCGCTTTCCACTAGCTACTCCTTAATGACACCCAGCCATTGCTTCCTTTGCTTTCCCATAAAAACAACATACTCAGGAAATAATGAATGTATATTTGTCTCTTTCAAGTAACTGCAGCTCCATTTTAACCATTTACTTTGCAATAAACCTTTTTAAGAGAGCTTTTTTTTTCTTTCCCCTCCACAAAAAAAGTCTATACATTTTAAACAATTACAATATACAGATCTTTTTTAAATATACAAATAATTCCATAGCCTTCTTTCTGAGCTACGACCTACTTTAATTCCCCTACCTTAGGGGGTGCAGAGCACAGGGTGAGGGTGAAAATTGCAACAGATGCAACAACTGAGCACTCCATAGCTCATTTGGACTCTTCAAACCAAACAGAAATACCCAGTGAGTAGTACAGCTCCCAGTGAAGACTATCAAATTACTTCTAATAGCGAATTGCTACAAAGCTTACTTCACTAGATAGGGTTACTTAAGAAGTTGCCGTGGAAACAAGAAAGAATTGTCCCAGAGAGGAGTACTGCAACCTTATTAACAATAGCACACTCAAGTGCTCCGAGTCCTGACTGAAGGAACCACCCGAAAAGGCAGTTGTTCAGTATCCTCCGACGAGCACAAATTCTGTCCTCAAACAAGTTGTCAAGAGTGAGTGGGTTTGGTAGAGATGCCGGCAGAGCCTGAGGAGATGCTAGAAGGAAAAATGAACCCCCCAGAACTACAGCAGCCAGGAATGTACCTCAGGAAAAAAAAACAAAATTGTGATGAACACAACAAGAAGGTTTACCTTTTGGCAGGGCAGCCTCTCTCTACTTGTTCTTTCTCAGTGCAAAACCACTACATGGTCAAAATGAAAAAATCCTGCCGTTTTCTGAAGCAGTTATCAAACCTTAAGTTTAAAGGAGACAATTCTCATTTTAAGATATTTTAAAGGAGGATAAGGTAGAGCTTAATATTGCTGAAACCTCTATGAAGAGAACGCTCTTCATAGTAAATTAGGAGAAACACAATTTGTGGGAAACTGGAAGTCCTTCTCTCCCCAAGTCTCAGATTTTCATGGAATTTCAAAGTCTATTCCATACACAAGCCATTCCAACTCTCTGGAAACTATCCTAAGGGGTACATTTTCCCTGTGTTTAGAGAAGTGTTTGCAATGTATTCTATAATACTACCAATGAATGCTATTCTGAATTTTTCATTGTTAAATGATAAACTTAAATACCAAGAACATATAAAAAACCAAAGCTGGACTTCCCTCCCCATCCCACACCCTTTTTTTTTTTTTTTTTTTGGGGGGGGGGATACAATAAAATTAATATAGAATAGAAAAGATTCATCACTGTTCATAAGAATTCATTCACCCAGGGAATTTTTTCATCTGTCCTCTCCTTTACTTAGCTAGACAGAAAATAGATTTTGCTGGCTATGTTTAATTTCCACAGCTGTCACTGTGATCTAAAACATTTATATTGGAGCAATCACATTTATCCTCAGGAAACTAGGAATTGGAGCACCAGTTCAAACACTGTATAGGCTACCTACTATCTTCTGACCCCAGCAGTGTCTTAGATTTAGAAGTCATACTGCGCAAAAAAGCAGCAAAATGCTTTTTGATTAAAAAAGAATTGAAGAATGCCAATTAGTTATTGAAACAGCAGAAGTTGAGATGGTCCATACATGCTTATTGGCAGGGTTAGCACAAATGTAAGACAAAAGGCGATATGACAGTAAAATGAAAACAGGATATAAATAAAATTTCCAATATACAACTTTAAAATTATTTCAAGTAGCATACCAGTAGCATACACTGGCTGTCCAGTTACAATTTCAGTTGCATAAATTCTGCTTATGGAAAGAGTTACCAAAAAAGGAGCATCACAAATACTAGATTCACAGCCCTAGTGGGTCATGTAATTTACTTTAGTTCATGATGCAAACTCTTCAAATGGCTGTTTTGGAAAAATAATTGCAGCAGTTCTGGAAATATTTATGATTCAACCATAGCTGCTTGTGACAGATGCAAAAATACTCATGCACATTTCAGCAAACTTTGAAACAGGACTATAATTATAAAATTATAATATGTATTTGTACACAATATAAAAACTGCCAAGTACATTGTTTTAGCTATTCCAGCCAAATCAGAAAAAAACTTTGTCCATCTTTCCTGAAGCAAATCTTAGTTACCGAGTTGGATCTTAGTATTTACATTTAAAATGTTGATGTTTATACAAGCTTAAATTTCACTTTCAGTTGCATGGTCTTTCAGTCTTGCTACCTCCTAATTCCCTTCCCTTCCCCACTTATTCCAACCTCACCCCCTCTACCCCGTGCAGTAGTAAAAATGGAGTTACACAAAACCAGTAACAAATTTTACTTAAGAATATATTCTGGTTTTAATCAGACAGTTCATCACTTAAAATCTGACATGTACAGACTATTGCAAAATGTTCCATCTGAAGGCTTTCAGGCTGAATGCTCTGCTATAGTAATGCCATAATATAAAATCTTCTTTAAGAAAGTTGATTCAGAAATGTCAGCAGACTAAAAAACTCTATTTTTGACATAAAAAGTGAAATAATACCTTCACATAAAAGTCAGATTTTTAACTAGTTGCACTGTTTGTTAGTAGCTACATATGTAATGTTCCCAAAGCACCTACATAAATAATTTTTTCAAAGCAAGACCCAAAAAAATGCTGCAGCCAACTAGTTTAATAGATGAGAAGTCAGATTTTCGTATTAATACCTTTCAGTTCTTTTGACCCATGAAAGCAAACACATGCTTTGGTGAGGCACTGGAATGGGTTACCCAGGGAAGCTGTGAACGCTCCATCCTTGGAGCTGCTCAAGGCCAGGTTGGACAGAGCCTTGGGTGGCATGGTTTAGTGGGAGGGGTCCCTGGCCATAGCAGGTGGGTTGGAACGAGATGATCTTAAGGTCTTTTCCAACCCTAACTGTCCTGTCCTGTCCTGTCCTGTCCTATGCTATATGCTATGCTATGCTATGCTATGCTATCCTATCCTACCCTACCCTATCCTATCCTATCCTATCCTATCCTATCTTCAGTCTTTCCTGCTGCATCTACTTACTGTGGTATTTCTAACTTCAAGGAATAACAGAAAATAAAGGAAAAATAATTCTGAAAGATGCGACATCAACTTTTCCATTCATTTCATTATGCTGACTACAATGAAGTTCATAAAGTATCACACACTTTCTAAATTATTACTATCCTATTTCCTGTTTCACTATCTCTTGCACTTCCAAGATTTTTTATACTTCCAGTACCTTTATTTTCATTTCTCTCTACTTTAAACTCCTCTCACTTTGTTAATACTACCTTCCCTCTTACAACCGCTTCGCTTCCCTGTTCCTCCCTCTTTCCTGCAGCTGATTTCCTCTCATCTTCTCTCTCTTCTCTGCTCACAAAAACCATCTTAGCCTTTAATTCTGCCTCCTACAGAAACTTCCTTCGAGATCAAGATCAAATGAGACTATTAAAATATAAGTGAAACACTAAAGGAATAAAAAAAAAAATACCGACAGGAACAAAGCCAGTGTAGCGCTTAGTATTTCTAGAAGAGAAATAAAGGCGACCACAGGCCAGCAATTGAGTGGCAGACAGCAGTTAAACAGTCTTAAAAAGAAAAGTGATGTAGGAAGCCACAGTGCTACATGCAGAGTCCGCCCTACACCAGGTACAGGAAAAAAGCCCCCCCAAAATTTTAGCATGCCTGCTTTTTATCCCACAACATAGGACTAATTGTCCTCAGTGTCTGAGCTGGATTCCTTGCATGCTGGAGCAGAACAAATACTACATTTTCACCTATCTGTCACAGCAAACATGAAAGATTATGACAAAAGCAAACCAGCACTAATCTTAACACCTCACAGAGCTCTGAGCAAAGCACCAGAGAGAAAAGAAGAGAGAAAGCTAGAACACAACAGAGAGAAGAACAAAATCATCAAATGAGTAGCTGGACGGGAACATCATGGGCTTTTGACTTTGCTTCTTTCTGCTAAAAGATTTTCACCATTTTAAATAGAGAATTTCTGGAGCACATATTCATTGCAAAGAGAATTTACATTTTAATGACTACAGCTTCAACAGACTTGGGCCCCTAAGGAAGAAGGATGCTCCCCTCCTCCCTCACCCCAAATTACCTCAAAGTTCTTTTCAAGTAAAGGAGAGAACATAAAACCTTTAGTAAAAAAAAAAATAACAAACAAACAAACCCACAATTAAAAAAACACCAAAAAAACCAACACCCTAACCCAAACAAAAAATGTACCTCTGACCTCTGGTAACTCAAATAGAGTGCTAATCACAAAAGGATTAACACCCTCTGTATTACAAACAACATAACCAGTCACCAGGAAATTATAACACCCCATATAATCAAGAAACATTAAAGTCTACAATAGAATTATACCCAAGCAGTGGGAGGTACTAAGATGAGAAACTAACATATTTGATCTTCAAGCATAATGGAGAACAGCTCAGTACTTACACACATAAACCTCTCTCCCTCTAAGTGTAAGCATGTGCACATACATACACGTGTGCACCCACATGTTTAAGTATATAAATGCACAAATAATTCACACACCTTAAAAATTATGAGAATTTTTAAACTGTTAACAATTAATGCATATATAATCTCCATATATTTTTTCCCATGGGTAATTTTATATATTTGTTGCATTAAGTTCTAATACTTTTTAAATAATAAAAGACTAAAAGAAAAAAAAGAATTAAACAATAAAAGAATAAAGAATAAAAGATACTGCAAGCATCTTTTTCCATTTGATGTAATTATTTTTTGTTTAAACAACGACTCCCTTATTTGGTTCCCTAGTATAACCTAGTTGCATATGAAATGTAGAATTTTTACTGCACAAAGACACCAATGAAGAAATTTCTATTAGAACACAAACTTTTTTGTAGGAATAAAAAACCCCAAACAGACAAACAACCAAGACATCAATACCCACAACAGTCTGCTTTGAAGGAGACACAGTCACTTTATCTTCTGCCATCATCTCCATAACCACTTCCCCCACTGTAAAGCTTCCCCTATCCTATTTTCTCTACAACCACACCACGCCTTTTTGCCCCAGAGCCTTTGCTGCTCTTTCCTACACTTTCTCAATCTCCAAAGCTTTTCCTGCCAAGCTTGTTTTCTTTTCCCACTGTACACAAAGGTCCATTCCAACCTACACATCCAGTTTCAAGTGTTCCAGCCACTACAGCACTTAAACTCCTGTCTCAGGAGCCACCACCCACATTGCCTTTGGTCTTGTTATTCAGTCAACATACCGACTCCTAACCTTTCTTTTCCATGTTTTCATTAGCTACTGGCATCCACTGCCACTCTCCCCTTGGCCAACTGCACTCTGCTGCCCTGCTTGCCTTTTGCACCCCACACCTTACTCTTTCAAAAAATGCACAGGTAAAAAAAATAAGTTTATTATATTAGTATATTAATGTACAATCATAGAATCATAGAATAGTTAGGGTTGGAAAGAACCTTAAGATCATCATCAACCCCCCTGCCATGGGCGGGGACACCTCCCACGAAACCATAACACCCAAGGCTCTATCCAACCTGGCCTTGAACACCGCCAGGGATGGAGCATTCACAACTTCCCTGGGAAACCCATTCCAGTGCCTCACCACCCTTACAGAAAAGAATTTTTTCCGTGTATCCAATCTAAACTTCCCCTGTTTAAGTTTGAATCCGTTACTCCATGTCCTATCACTACAGTCCCCAATGAACAGTCCTTCCCCAGCATCCCTATAGGCCCCCTTCAGATACTGGAAGGCTGGATACTGGAGGGCCACGAGGATGATCATGGGACTGGAGCACCTCCCATATGAAGACAGGATGAGAATGTTGGAGCTGTTCAGCCTGGAAAAGAGAAGGCTGCATGGAGACCTCATAGCAGCCTTCCAGTGTCTGAAGGGGGCCTACAGGGATGCTGGGGAGGCACTCTTCATTAGGGACTGTAGTGAGAGGACATGGAGTAATGGGTTCAAACTTAAACAGGGGAATTTTAGACTGGATATGAGGAAAAAATTCTTTACTGTGAGGGTGGTGAGGCACTGGAATGGGTTGCTCAGGGAAGTAGTGAATGCTCCATCCCTGGTGGTGTTCAAGGCCGGGTTGGACAGAGCCTTGGGTGTTATGGTTTCGTGGGACGTGTCCCCGCCCATGGCAGGGGGGTTGATGATGATCTTAAGGTTCTTTCCAACCCTAACTATTCTATGATTGTAGGTTGAACAAGACCGGTCCCAACACTGATCCTGGAGGGACACCACTCGTTACTGTTCTCCAGCTGGACACTGAGCTGCTGAGCACACCTGGCATGTGGCCATCCAGCCAGTTCTTTATCCACCAAGTGGTCCACCTATCAAATTGATGTCTCCAATTTAGAGACAAGGATGCTGTGTGGGACAGCATCAAATGCTTTGCTCAAGTCCAGGTAGATGACACCAACTGCTCAGTTCTGTAGCCCCATCATAGAAGGCCACCAGATTGGTCAGGCAGGATTTCCCCTTAGTGAAGCCATGCTGGCTGTCACCAACCACCTTGTTGTTTTTCATGTGCCTCAGCATGCCTTCCAGGAGAATCTGCCCCAAGATTTTGCCAGGCACAGAGGTGAGACTGACTGCTCTGTAATTCCCTGGTCATTCACTTTCCCTTTCTTGCAAATAGGGGTTATATGTCCTTTTCCAGTTGTTGGGAACTTCACCTGACTGCCATGATTTTTCAAATACGATGAACAGTGCCTTATCAACTTCACTTGCCAGCTCCTTCAGGACCCGCGGATGGATTTCATCAAGTCCCATGGACTTGTATACATTCAGGTTCTTATGATGGTCTCAGATCCTTTCCTACAGTGGGCCCAAGGTCTTAATTCTCACAGTCCCTGCATCTGCCTTCCAAATGTACATTAATATACCAGATGAACCAAATGAGATGGGAAGTAGAACTCAGCACTTAACTGTATCCATCAGTGCTTGTGCATGGCTAACACATCTTCTCCTCTAACCTTCCAAACAAGAGAGCTCCATGAGGACCAAGATCTCAGCACTTCCTAAGAGGAAATCAGCGCTTTTCTTTAATGCAGAGTACCTCTTGAAGAACATAAAAAACCAAATCATCTAAAGGAAGAACAAATCAGTACAATTTCCTTTTATTTCTTATCATATTTTCTTCTGAGACCCAAGGATGAGGGGAGAGAAGATCCACATCCTCATAATCACATCATGTTAGTTTACCTTCTCCCAAAGAATGATAAGAGAAGGTAGCGTCACAGAATCTGGTGACACACCTGCAAGCAGGCAAGGTGAGACTGCAACGAAAATGAACAGCTCTTCCCATGGATAAAGAAGTTAAAATTAGATGGGGGAGGAGGAAGAAGACTTTCTTAGTTTGAGAAGCATTTACAATCTAAACTGCACTAGAATTTTTCCTTTACATCTTCAGTAAAAACACACCCTCCTTTAATTTTCCACTTAAATTGCAGAGTAACTAGCAAATTTCACCTTTCCAAGTCCACTATAAGAACTCACAGGATTTCAGCAAACTTGTATCATTCCACAACTATAATTTACATTTTCTAAATGCAATACACTTTAAGGCTCTGCCATGAGAAAAAGCACAGCTTAATTACGTTAAGTAAGCTGATTAAGCCATGCTCTTTCACCTATTACAGGAAGTATTTAGCCCTGAAGCCATCCTACAGGCTCCACACACAGCGTATGACATGTTTTCCAGAGATACAGTACATATTTAGTCACTGCGGAAGGGGAAAAACCGAACACCCCATATGTCAGCACGCCAACAAAAGAACAGAAGAGGTATCAGCTGATAAAGCAGTTGTTTACATCTCATTCTTGTCTGGAAGGTAGGTATTACATTGCAAGGGAAAAGATGAAGTAAGGAGAACATTATCCCAACACCTCAGAACTGACTGTTACAAAATAAGTGCAATAAGAACACTCTCTCCAAAAATCTCATCCACTGATACTATAACTGGGATCTTTGTATGTTTACAAACAATTCAGACAAATTCAAAACTGAAGAGATTACAGTGGCATTCTTTTAAAACAATGAGGATTAATCTTTCTCTTTTGTTGTATCGAAATGAGTTTACAGCATTAAGAGAATTCTTTAAAATTTTAAATCCTTTCACAACGTCTAAAAGCAATTTCTAAAATAAAGACATAGCTCAAAAGCATTATTCTTATCTTGGCTTTTGCCAGTAAAAGGGTGCTGCTCTATGTCTCATAAGGATTTCTGGCAGAGTGAGAAAACCTGGTCAGTATCAGAGTCTTCCCTGGGACCTGTCTGAAGTGTCGACAAGCAGCTAAGCTGAATATTAATACACTCTCCATCATCAAAAGCTGTTGCATACCCAAAGGATGAAAAATATTTTAATCAGCTTTCAGCTTGTCTAGTAGAAGTCAGTTTATTCCTTTGGGATTATACATCTATGTGCTCAATTTTTGTCTTCACTTTCTCTCTCACACGTGCTCCCTCTTACTTTTGAAACTAACAGCAAAGAGCCTAAATCTGCTGTTTTGTTGGGAAAAGCCAGCTAATGCTCTGATTCAATTACAGTATTTTACATTTAATGAGAAAAAGCAGAAGATAAAAAAGAAGAAAGTTGAGCAAACAGGCCTGTATTCTGTTTTTTAACAATATTTCTCAGAGAAACCAGTGGGACTTTTTTTGTTTTGTTCAAGATTTTTGCAAATCTTACGAGTTTTTCAAGATCAATTCCTCTGTGCCTTACCCAGCTTTTCACCTCCCCAGGGGATTCATACAATCTGATACTGTAAAATCACAATTCCTTTAGCATAATGACCACAAATGGAACTGACCCACAAAGATATATGTTTATAAACACGTGTATCTAGTATGTCCCACATGAAAGCCAACAAAAGATCGGTTCATATATCAGAATAATGATCTGAAAAGCCTTGACTGTAGAATTGACTGTAGAACTGTAATAGCATGGCAACCTCTCTCTACTGTTGTTCCTCTGAGAGACAAAGTCAGTTACAATAAGGTTGCATTAATGAAAATACCACATACAGGAGAAGACTTATGAAAGTGAGAAATATTAATAATCTTAATTCTGTATATTTAAAATCCTTTTTAAAGCATCACAACACTCCAGGCCTTGTACAAGACAGGAATTGCATTGAGCATCTACATACATGCAATATAGAATTAATTTCACATTACTCCATCTCTGCTTCCTTGGGGATAGATGTATTACCATTCTACATGTGTTCTTCCCTGTAACAGAAGACAGAAATATAAAGCTCAGTTGCACAAAGATTTTCAGATACTCTATCACCTCAAGGCTTTCTGGGAAAAACAACCTTTCTGTAGTGGTACTACACAGCATCAGCATAAATTAGTTTGTACAGGACAATCTTTAAATAATTCCTGTCCAAATCTTCCATCAGCAACAAAACCCATCTTTAATTTTGAGCAAAGGAGTGAATTCTCTGGTCCTACTACTGCAAATGACTTCAGCATGATATTTCTTATTTCATAAAATGGAAACTTGACATTGGGCAGAATGTGAGAACAAGCAGTGAAGGATGACAGTGAGCAAACATACTCTGCCATGTGTCTGAATTAAAAGAAAAGTCTTATAATTCACTTATCCAAACTGAGTCCCACCACAACACTGACAAAATGACTGACCTTCTAGCTAGCTAGTAAAGCTTCAATCCATTAGCATGTAGCACACAACTTGAAGATTGAGCTAAAATATAATTATTAACAGTGTTTATATGCATATATACACACACATAAAAATAAAATAATCACTTCAGTTTATTACGCAATTATATTGATCCCTAGGCAGCTAGATAACATGAACTGACACACCATTCCCAGCTATTAACAGCCCACTTTGCAGAATAGTGCAAGAAGTCAGATTCACCTCAAGCATGGATGCCATTCATATTCACAGGCAAGTATCTGGCCTATTCTCACCATTCCCTTAATCATTCTATTACATTTCAGAAATTCAGAATGAGTCCTATGAAAAGAGATGTCATTAGTCTGATTGTAATGAATCATCATGCTATTTCACAGAAATAATTGAGAAGATTTGCTACACTTCAACTTTATACTAGAGCCTCTGCTGTGAGAATTGTGTGGAGTTCAGAATTGCTACCAGTCCAAGGAGAACTGCCAAAACCTGATGTTAACTATCAACAGTCAACTAAAGCCAGTAATTATCTTCTTACTGCAAAATACTAAACATTATATAACCTCTACAGCTTCAGGATTATAAAGCAGAAACATGTGTACTAAGAAATGAAAAGTGTAAAAAAATATACTCCAAAGCTCCTGAGAGCTAGAACTGGGAACTCCCAGGGGACAGTAAGGGTCAGTCAAAACACAGTAAGGTATTTCAGTTATAATTAAATGGATGGAACTTACCCATCTGAAATAAATAAATCAAATCTTAGAAATGGAGCAAATTCTACAATTTCCAGTCATTGTAGGGGGGAGGCAGAAATTTGCTGGATTCCTTCAACTGTAGCACGTTCTGTCCCTACGACATAGCCAATAAGTAACTCTTTTCAGTTACAGTAAAAATAAGAGCCTCAGTTTATTGATAAGGAATTTAACATTAGAAATAGTCTGCAGTCGAAAACCAAAGTAAGACCTCAACATTTTGATCTCCACACTGATTTTGAAAACCAAGCTTAAGGTACTTGCACAAGTTAAACAGAGGGTCAGTGAAAGAATTAGCACCTAATCCATCAGACCATAATGCTTTCCTTGGCACATACTGAAGCCAAGTTGGTTTTTTTTTATATATATAAAATGAAAGCTGCAATTTTGATCAAAGATGAAGTAACTGTTCAGAAAAATTACATTGCAAAGACACTATTCAACTATACCTTTTTAGGAATTAGAAGGACTAATGATCAGATAGGAAAGAAAAGGTATCTACACAGCAATGGCAGCTCTTCAGAAGACATCACTTCCTTTGCTTACAAACGCTATTTGCAAAGTGAAACAGCTGTATTCTACATTACAGTGGTTACATAGCTGCTAAAATACAATAGCAACAAAACCATGCTTAGCAATACCAGTAATCTAAAAAAAAAAATATTACAGCGATGTAAATGGTGATTTTTTAGTCATGATGCCATTTGCTTTCACTTTCATTCAAAATCACAACTTCACTTAGTGTACAGCAAACACAGTAAAAATTATTCCTGTCAAACCACTGTAATTCATAGTTTCAACACCAGACATTTTGTGTCTACATAGCATGCCCATAAACACGCATTATATGAATGTAAAAATCCTTAAGTTCTAAATCTGATCAAATCTTTGACTGCATAAATAAGAATCAGAAGTCAGTTAAACTACAGTTAATCAAGTTTTACATAACATAAAGATACACAAATTTCAAAAACACAGAAGAATTTCTTCTCAAAAAATGTTAATCTCAGCATTCAAATATGGCCTCTTATTCAGTTTTTCTACTAGGAAATGGATTTTTAAGAACATAAAATGCTTTGCAAATGATTTTTAGATTAGTAAACAACAGCACAATACTACTGCTTCACTATTTCCACAGCAAATAATAAGCCTTGATAAACTCATAGTTAATAAAAAGGTTTTTTGCTATCCCAGTATATGTCCATCCAAGGTTTGGGGAAAAGTGGTGGAAACAGCAGACAATTTTATAGAATCTACAGCAGCCCCATCATACTGGTTCTGCCTTCACCAAAATCAATCACATAGTTCCCATTAACAATAAAAGGACAGCAACACTAGGTTCTAGAACATCCTTCCAGGATGGATACTAGATTCACAGGGATGCAGCAGGAGCTACAATCTGAGCTTTTCCCTCCAAGCTCCACACTGTGTGACTCACAGTAATAGAAGATGTAGTCCAGAGCTCATAAACTCTTTTCCTACATTGTTCGGGCTGCCAAGAACTGCAGCTACCTCACATGCTTATTCCCCTGTAGCCTTTCCTCCAAATACAACTTAATGATTCAGACATTAACATAAAGAATTAGATCATCACAGTTAAAACACCCTAATATATATGTGTATGTATTTGTGTGTAGGAGCATGTACATACACACACAATCACAGTATAGACCAGCTCTAGCAGTCTTTCCACTGTGAGAAAACTTACATGTAATGGAGAATCCTGTTTAAGTCATAGTGCTCATCTCAGCCACAGAGATCTGTTTACACAACTTGATATAGCATGCTTATGCACAATTTTGATATCTGCTGATTGTGTGTTACATATATGTGTTTTAAATACTAACACATAACTCATACCATTTTACAGGCAAGTGCACGTACATACTACATGCACACACTCATACACAGCCAGTAGTATAAAAATACAGTGAAGGCAACAGAAAGAAGCCCTGTTAGAAATAAGCACAACACAACAGAATTCTAGCCATCCAAAACTGAAGCTCACCAAGGTGCACAAGAACACCTACGAATGTCAAACTTGCAACTCAGGTGTAAATCCACACAGAAGGGAACGCAGACGCAGGACAGGGTGCCCACTGCCTCTGCACCATCTGGTACAGCACACACACCGGCCACATGGCACCACAGCTGCATAAGCCACCCATGGTCCTCCCGTCTGTGCTGTCAGAGGCACACCTCCCTCTTCCATAGGACACAAATAGTCCTAAACTTCTCCTAGCTTATGCCAGTTCACATTATACCCCGAGTGTTTTCAGCACAGTTCTCATAGTATGCTGTATGAGGTGGAAGACTGCCCTTTTAACAATTCCAGTCTGTAACAGAAATGTTATAGCAGCTCATATCAACACAGCTTAGATCTCAACCAGCTCACATAAGGGTTAAAAATAGAAAGTGCTATCCACTGGTTTGCTCTGATGTTCCTGTAGATATTGTCACTGGATGTATCCTCAGTAGAATTCTATTCAACACCTCTGTCTTTAAGTACAAAGCTGTAGGCTGTAGCAGCTTTAGGAAACATAAGTATCCTTTTTTCTGCTGCACAGTATCTGTGTGTGAAATTCTCTAAAGGGGTTTAAGTATTTACCCTGAACACTATCAGACAGTTTCTAAAATTTTCCTTATCCTGTTGCAAAAACACTTCAAAGAGAATCATAAACACAGTCCTTTGTGCTTTCAGCACACACGTTGTTTTGGAAGCTTAAGTCTGAATTCCCTCAGAATTGTAAATATTTTTGTCTGAAAGATGTGCAATATAACTTTACCTTCAAAAAAAAACAAACAAAAAAAAAAGAACAAAAAAAATTTGTAGCAGTTCTACTGCATACAATGCTGAATCCTTTCTCCCATTTCTGACAACTGAAAATATTGGGGTCAAGGAAATTGGTACCAAAAAAAAAAAAAAAAAAAGAAAAAAAGAAAAGAAAAGTCTTAGGATGAGATTTTATGGCTGTTCTTATTTAAGATAAAAGGTACATTTCCAGAAACATCTGATTCCCAGTGTACATAAAATATAACCTGTCCAAAACACATTTAAAGGGTCTGGCCTAAACAACAATAAATAATAGATAACAACAATAGATAAGAAGAACCCCCAAAGACAAGAAATATGGCTAAAATTTGGGTCTTTGAGCTGCCAGGTTGTGCCTAAATTTCACAGCTCATTAGGCAAATAAGATCACCCATCACCACCACATGGCCCTCCAAGAAAGGAGTGTGACACTGCAATATCTAAGCACAACAGGAAAACTACAAGAAAAATTTAAATAGTACCTTGGAATTTCTAGAATTTTGCTTGATAAGGTCAAATCGATTCTAATATCAGTTTAGTTGCTCAGCATCTTCTGAAAAAGGCAACAATCAACCACCTTGTTTGTCATCCCATTATCTATATTTTTTTTAATGTAATTGGTTTGCTGTTTAAAGTGCCAAAATCTACAAAAGCCAAGAGGATTCTCCTTAAAAGCATACTTTGTCTTACAGCTTTTTATGGTTATTCTAGAGCTGAAATGCTCTGATTTAAATACATATTTAAACCCTTGTTTTAATTTGAGGGGAAAAACAAAAATAAAAAATAAAAAAATTATGGCCCTGGGCTGAGATTTTGTAGCTCAAGTTTCAGCCTAGACTCAATTCTAACTGTCAGGCTGGTAAGCCCCTGACAATAGTGGCTTACGGCTGAAACTATGACACACTTCAAATGTAGCAATAGTAGCAAATAATGAAATAGACTTCAAAAACAAAAGAAAAGAAAAACAATTTTACAAGAAAATAGCCTTGCTGTCTGATTTCAGTTTAGTTGTATAAACTGATAAAAGCACACTGTTGAGAATAACAGTAAAAACATGACTAGTAAAAATACTTTAAAAGAAGTTTTACAAATCAAGACAGAAGTTGTACAGAAAGATACCCATTTGCACAAAATGCCACTTTGATCTTTATAACTACAGAATGTGCAACTTCTGCATTTACGCTGTCTTTATAAGTTAAAAGGTGCGCTGCATTTCATTATCATTAGCTGCATTTTAGGATGCAAAAAGCAAAACAAATTGTGTAACAATTACTCGTGTTTCAGTTGCGTCATTAAAAATTAGCTCTTTAGGATCTATGTTTCATTCTTTTAAGTAGACTCTTTATTGTAGGCAAATGGTTAAGCTTCTAAATATAACTCCAAATCAGTCATATTTTTTCTCTACATTTTAGTTCTATGTTTTTTTCATCTTCCCAAATTCCTGCATAAACAGGTGGGATTAAATGGAGCCCAGCCTACCTAACATAATTACATATGTTGTGATTTTATACTGCAATGAAACTGATACATTTTAATAATCCCAGTCTTGGCTCTTACCCACTAAAGTCAATAAAGGTTATTAAGGCCAACCACCATATAAATACATTGCTACATTGCTAAATGGACTGTCAAAGCAGGAAATATAATTCATGCCATACAGCACTGCTAGGGTCTTCATTCATTTTATTCTGTTTGTTTTGCTGTTTTTCTTTTTTTCTTTAAAGGAACAGTGGATATGTTAAAATAGTCTTTAAAGATTTGATACTGAAGTATAATCACGTGTGTTTACTTTTCATTCTGCAAGCAAAAAAAAATACAATTGATTTACCTTTTACTTACTTATATGTGAAACAACCTAAAACAAAACAAAGACAAAAAGACTGTAGGACTTCTGCAGTTCTCACTGATTTGCGGTGTTAAAAGATTTTCATAGCTAAAATAAATGTCAGATTGCAAGGTCTGCATGATATCAGACCCTGAGAGACAAATTGTCTCTCCATTGAATCTCAGAATAGCTACAGCAAGACTTCCTCACATCACATGAGATTTCGGCTTTTCAGACTTCTCTTTACCCAGAAAGCCAAGCTTGTACAGTCTTTTTTCAAATGGTAACTCTCCCTTTGAATTCAGCAAGCATTTATCCTGATGTTGCAGACGATAACGTGTTAATCTTGGATGACTTTTAAAAAAAAAAAAACAAAAAAACCTCAAACATTTGAATAGCCTTCATATTTTCGAGGCAGGGGAGAAAAGACAAGAAGATTGGTTAAACTGCTTTGGATTTAATAGTTCATAAACTCATGAGGTAATATTGTGGGAAATGTGATGTTTTATCAGAATGTCATTCAAATAAAAGGTTTAACATTTACATCACAAGAGCAAGCTCTAAGTAAAACTATCCTCAGGGAAAAAAATGCCAGGAATAAACATTATGATAAAATTGTGTGCTTGCTATAATGTACAAAAATATTAAATAAAGCCCAAAGGTTTGAAGACACTGGCTTAAACTTCCTGCAGTATCATTCTTTGCTATGACAATACAATTAGCAGAATTAGAAATAATTTTGGAAACATTCTAGACATAGATATAAAAAAATACACACATGTAAGTCAAGACTTGCTCAGTTCACATACAACAGTAAGAAAAATATACTGCTTAAGTATTTTTGTCTAAGAAATAACTCCTTTTAAGCAAAAATATTCTTCTGAAAAAAAATCAGCAATTCCAAGACATTTTTATTTTTAGCATTTTGACTTTTTCTTTTAATGTTAAAGAATCCTTCAGCTAAAATTACAAATTTGGAGAAAAAAAAACACTGACTGTAGACTACTGGGTACCTTCAGAAATACCTTTTTGATTTAACTTAATGCTGTGGAAGCTAGGCATGCACCAAAACACTGCACTTTTTATGTTAAATTGCTGTTGAATTTGTTAACCCACAATTGATTTCCTGTGTTATGGAATCTTAGAGATTACAGCTAACTTGAAGCAACAGGGATAATTCTTGATGCTAATACTACATTTCTATGTATTTTTATTAAGTCAGGGCCTGTTGTTGCACTAAAAACTACGGCTCAACATTGCCCCCTACTGTCATTTTGTGAAATACTAAAGGACAAAACGCAGGTTAAATCCCGAAAACCCCAGCCTACCTCCAAGTCCCAAATACAGTAAGCATCAAATTTACTTAGAGACTCAACTAAACAGACATTCTTAATTAACATTCTCTTCTGTCTCCTTCAATAGCTGAAATTAATTGTGATTAATATGTTATAGGTCATAAAACATTAAAGCAATTTTTAAAATTAGAAGCAGCTTCTGTATTGGCCAAAACTTCAGTTTGCTGATAAATATCATCCTGAGGCCTGTTGAAAGGAGATACACTGACGCCACCATGTTTCTAATTAGAGACACATGGTAATGTCACACCAACTGCAGAAAACCTAACCCTTGAGAATTCCTGAGTTTGCTGTTTTGCCATGTTCTCAGCACACAATGGATATAAAGTAACAATCAAACATTCCGGTCTATCTCATCTAAGCCTGTGTTACAAGACAGTAAGTTGTCATTTGAAAGCAAAACAAACCAAAAGACTTTAACTTACAAACATCATTCAAGAATATGAGCACATAAGAACAAAAATGATGGAAAAAAAACCCCAAACAAAACACATAAACAAGTTACTAATAATTTCTCCCCTTTTGTAAGGAAAGTTTCACCAATTCCTTGTGGCAGCTGATTTCACAAATGAAAGTTGCACTTTTCCACTCTTATTTCCAAAGTCTGAAACCAGCCGCTGCTGAAGAAGCTTACACTACTCTGAGCAGCTTAGTAAGTCACATTTCCCCCAGACCTCAAAAACATGTTCCTGTTGCACCATATCTACAGAGATTCAAAACCACCTCTACTACAAATCATATTTAGCATCCTCAGCTACATTACAAACTTTTTCAAGGCACCTAAGAACAAATTGAGGCTTACACTGTGACCAGGAGGAATGACTTGTAAGTAGCTTCTAATGCAGACCTATGGATATGAGCAAAAGCACGTCTGTCAATATAACTCCGTGTACAACTCCAGAAGCAGGCATGCTGACAATGTATCAAACACTTCCTCAGCAAAGTCTCCTGAGTCTGTACTTGGACAGCAACAGCATGGAAGCCAACAGCACTGGTCACTGAGTCTGTTTTCAAGGAAAGCAGGGATGTACCTTCAGTACAGAGAAACCAGAATCACCGTAATTATTCAAGAAACTATGATCTCCTCTTGTTGCTTCTACCTGTGGTGTAAGTGCGCAGGTGGGCTACAGACAGTTGTACCTCAAGATCATCAGTTTGAGTCTCAGCTTTCCTCAGATGCATTCACCCCTGCTGTCATCGGCAGAGTTGCCTATCTTGCTGTTGCATGACAAAATTGACAATTAATGCGACGTTAATATGTAACTGCCATGGTATGAGGCTGTCAAACTTCAAAAATAAAGTCAGGAAATAAATCTTGGGGGTTTCTTATCTAGATTTGCTCACATTTCTTCTGACTACTAAGGGAGAAAAGTAAGAGGAGAAAGTGGAAGGCTGACATTGATTCTACTTTTCATATGTTCTGAATAAACTTTAAAACCTGTTACTGCAGTCCAATTAAAAACATAATTGTGAGTGCTCTCAGAACTAAGCTCCAGAGGCTTTAGAAGATAAAACTAGTACTTACCATAATCTCCATTTTTCTCCAAAATTCTTCTAACTTAGCAATAGGCTTAAGCCACCAATCAGTGCACTTCAAATACCGCTTGCCTTGAAACCAAAATTGCCTAAGCCACTCAAATTCAACCTGCAAGATAAAAAAATATGGTAGCATAAACACCTCTGTTCCTTATTTGGGACAGTAATGGGGTAATGCAAAAATCCAACTATTTGTGAATTACCCAAAAGAAAACGAGATGGTTAACAAAGTACTCATTTCTAAATGCACTGTTAAACCCACCTGTTTGTTTCTATTCCACATAAATATGTGACCTGAGCTATGCCTTGAAACCCAGAGAGCTGCAAAACTCAACTCAGCCTTACATGTGGTATACGTACAGTGAAGATTAGACGTTCAGGTTTAAACACAATTCAAGCAAATATGTAACAACCCTGGCTTACTTTGATTACTATTGTGGGTTTCAAAAATATTTCAGGCATATAAAAGATTGAAAAAATTTACAGTATTAAAATTGCTAGAACACAGTTCAGCCAATAGGTGCGGAATGAGAGCATGGCATTACAATGAATTATAGTTTACCGAACAATCTGGTTACCAGATCAGCTACCACTAACTTTTAGGTTGACTGCCATTTACCCTTATTTCCACTGAGCCTTTTTTTCTTTAATAGCAAACCATAGTTCTGGTCTTTAGAATCCTGTATTTGTCTTTGTTGTGGTAGTTACATTTCATACTGAGTTCAAAGCTGCTTTAATCATTATTTGTACCACAAAGAAGTTTTTGTTTATCACTCCTCAGCTTCAACAATGCAAACAAACACAACCTGCCACAGACAAAGAATAAAGAAAACTGCCCAAAGCTGTCAACTAAGGCTTCTTTCCTGCATGGGTGAACATAAAGTCTATGGAAATCTGAAAGTGTTCCAGGTAACATTAACTAGATGTTTGGTCAATGTATATTAAAGATTACAATAAAGATACTTAAATCCGCGGTGTATTAAAAAAAAACTATTAAGCAATTTTATTGGTAAAAATATAATGAAATTATTGGTTGGTAGCCATAGCTCTCAAAATATTTTACAAAAAACCTGACTGCTAGCCTAGTGACTTTTGAATACAGAAGTTACTGGTGGCATCTTCCTAAAAAAAGCTGAAGGAAAGTTTGTTTCCTCTACAGTATTAATGAGGTACAAAGGATCAAGTTATAGTTTGTTAAAAAACAAACAAACCAAAAAACCACACAGATTTGGGAAGGCTGCGAGTATCAACAGTCATTCAGAGCTTTAAGCACTTGATATTTTTTTTCTCCCTCCCACCTTCCCTCCAGCATCTTGTTTTTGCTGGCCTCTAGCTCATGATGTCTGCCAAACAGGTTCCATGAAAGGAATCACACGAGGCCAGTAATCAATAAATTAAAAGTTAAAATCAATGTTACAATACGGCACATTGTGACAAGAATATTTCAATCAATCTGACTGTTGACCAGTCACGCTGATCTGTTACATTAATCTACGCTATTTCAGACTAATTTGAGCCTGCCATCTCGGCCAAACTTAAAATGTATCTTGATCCTACAGAGAATACACAACCTGACACAGAACAGCTGCTCTGTAAATGTAAGAGGTAAAGTTTAGCAACAGGCTAGTTAAGTTTTCTGCAGGTCCCATTGGAGGTCCATGTACTAAACTGCAACATGCAGCCATTTAACAATGTGGACCACCATTTAAGAGGGCTCTCAAGCTGAGGTCCACATTCATCTCACTCAGCATAAATTCTTAGATTTGTTAAAAATCTCAAGAAATTCCAGTTATGCTAAGTTTGTTTGGTATTTTCAATTAACACATTAACACTTCTTACAATACTTCCATTATTAACTACACGTTTTGACAAAAACATACGCTATAAACTTTCCAAGTTCTCTTAAAAGCTGTATGTCCTCTTGCTTTAATTGAACTCTGTTCAGTAATATCTTTTCCTGTAGCAGGAAGACACTCCTATTGGCTTTCCTCTTTGAACTAACGCTCCTGCTAGCTATACCACAGTAAAAGTAAAAAATCCCACAAGAGTAAATACTGGAGAGAGACAAAAAGCTCAATTCTAGCCTTAG
Source organism: Psilopsiagon aurifrons (assembly GCA_025447955.1). Taxonomy (NCBI): domain Eukaryota; kingdom Metazoa; phylum Chordata; class Aves; order Psittaciformes; family Psittacidae; genus Psilopsiagon; species Psilopsiagon aurifrons. Next base: position 69,975 of record JAOEHY010041583.1, read on the forward strand.
TGGAATGGAAGTTACAGAAAATTCATCTCCTGTGATAAAAAAAAAAGAAGTTAACAGCTCTTGCCAAAGATTTCGTCAAAAAGGTTTTATTTGGAGACTGCCATGCATCAGAGCAAACTTTACTTACTATTAGAAAGATTTTACATGAGTGAAGAGGACAAAACTTAATGCAAAACTTTATACATATAAAACCCACAAATGCTGAGTGTTTGAGGGACAATGCTCATCTCCTAATTAATTTTCACTTATGTCTTATATCTGTGCCAGTAAGCTCAGAATCAGGCCTCATATATCTAACCTCAACATATTTTCAAGTTGTCCTTTAAACAATGATTAAAGGCCAGCTTTAGGTTATAGTCAATACTCAGTGGTAAAAGGCCAACAGCAGCATCTGACATTTTGTGAGGCAGTGCTCCTCAGTCAATTATTTAAAAGTACTGGTTATTAAATGCCACACATGTAGGTGATCTATATTTTCTCTTTGCTCTACTAGCCAGCTACCAACCACACTGTCAGCTCACGGTGAAGTGCTAAAACATACCATCCTTCCTTTGCAATGACCACAATGTCTAACAACATACACCTTAAACTTGGCTAGCCCAGGCTTTTCTACATCCCTGCACATTCACCACACTTAAATTTATCTACAGCTGCCATAAAAAAAGATTTGTTGTGGGCAAAAGTGCCAGTACCTCTCAAACAACAGAGCAACCAAATCAGTCTTAAAGTCTAATCATGGCAAATCATGGCTGATAATCACAGCTGAGCAAAAATGCTGATGAGGACAAACTCCTACCTTTTCAAACTTGACTATTTACTTTGAAACCTGCTACATTATCAACACAATCCCCAGATGCTAAAAGAATCCCTTCCTCTAGTTTTTTACCTCATAGTGAACATCGATTATTACTTTGGTATTGGCCAATAAGGAAGCCTTGAAACTACTTCACACAGTATGAACTGTCACCAGCTTTTGCATTACTCTGAGCAAGGAGAATAAATTTTTTTGAAATATGAAGAACAGGCTGGTAATAATCTTTTCTGCAGATTTCTTTTTATATGTATGAGCATTTACATCATCTATCCAGCAGTGTTTTATTACTTTAAAAAACATTTACTTGTCAATGGGTTTCCTAAGGTCCTCGGTAGATCTGTCTGGGACATACCCACCTACTGCATATATTTTGGAAAGAAAAGTGTGGTTCAGTAGGAGTAAGAGATTCACATTCAGTGAACTCTGTGAGACTGTTTATTTCAGGATAAATTATTACTGGCCAAACACCAATCTGATTGCTTAAAGAGGTAACTTGAGTCTCTAATGCTATTAATGCATTGCTGGGCTAGACTACTTCACAGCTGTACAGCTAACTACTTCTGCTCACCAAGCTACACTGTCCACTGGATACTCTGCCCCTGAAGTATTTGCTCAGACTTCAAGCCCACAAGCTACACAGACAAGCAGCACATGAACACCCTAAATTAGGGTTATCTTTACTTAAAACTACAAAGTACATACTGGTAGTGAAGTGACTCACACTTCTAACAAACAGCACATACCTTGCGATTACTCAGATATTCCTTTGGAGGCTGTTTATAGTGAGGGAGACCATGACAACAAAGCTAAGTCTCAAGAAATATTAAACTTCTACCTGGCTGCCTGCTAGAGATGCTAAAAACCTCCTCAGGTTAGTGTCTTTTTCAACAGGAATACCTCTGTCAAGCATCCAAGATAGGGCTCTGATAAATGAACTCTGGGAAATAGAACATCAGTAAAGACATTTCCCACTTACTCACCCTTACCTCTTTTAGAGGCTTCTCTGCCCACCACAAAAGTGGAAAAAACTAAGTCTCCACCTATGCTTTGGATCTTTGTTTCAAACCCACTTTATCAGCAGCACAAGTCAATTTTTCTGCCCAGGAACATAAAGGAAAAGGCACGGAATCATACCTCATTCTTTCAGACTTGCTCTTCGGCTTTTTCCCTCTAGCAGACACAGATAATTCATCTAGTCCTTATTTGACAGAACAGTTCATTTCAGCACAGACTGTGAATCTGAGCTAAACTACTATATTTTGGCTTAGTCACACATAGCCTGAAAGTACTGTGATGGTTTTGTATCCAGATAATGGTCTCCAAGGACTTATTCAGAAGTACCAGCGAGAGGGGTAGAAAACCCAAACCCACAGCATTTCAGGAAGATAAATCTAGAATAGCTGCATCTAGTTATCTAAGTTAAACCCTATGACAAACTTTGTTATGATAAAACCTGAAAATAAAATACAACTGTATCAGCCCTTCTAGAGATGGGAATACTGCCTAACTTCAAGCTCATGATCTGCGGCCCAAAGGAATAGAGAAGAATCCACAAGAAGGTTTAGAACTAGCACAGAAAGCCGTGTATCAGACAAACACACAGGCAAAATTGTGTGGCAGTTCTCCATTAATTCTGTGTTTGGTTTTTTTGTGCAATTTTGTCTTTTGCATTTAAAAATATTAACAAACAAAGGGAAAGAAAACAACCCACAAAACAACAAAAAACATTACATCAACAAAAAACCACAAATGACCAAGTCCTGCCTACACTGATCAAATAGACCCATTTGCATCAATAAACAGTTTGATTCTATAAAGAAAGAAAACATGCTCGTTTTTTACCTGCCTGAGAAAATTTGAACCCTGAAAATACAAAATTTATCATACAGAGTAGGAAGCTTTTATATGCAAAAAAAAAAAAAAAAAAGAGTTGCATTAGCCTCACAGATCTGTATGTTTTTATTTCAGTGATATTCAAAAGAGAAATATGCATTTACCACAGTGATAAGCCACTAGTGATTTTGTCTGCTTGTGCAGGGAATTCATGAAATGTAAGCAGCACTATGACATACGGAATTTATCCTTCAAGCGAAGAGGTGACCTTGGGATAAAAAAAATTAAAAAGAGGTGAGCGGGCACTCTTTTTTCAAATGAAATATAGATCCAATGTGTCCACTAAGACTAAGAGTGCAATGTGTACAGGTTAAACAATGATTTCTGTTACAGTATATCCCATATGCGTAACAGGAAACATCCCTGTATGTCACATAGCAAAATCACTCAGGTGACTGCAAACACCAGGGGCTAGTCTCTCACCTGATGTAAAAGGCACATGTCTTTGATGTTAAAGGACCGGTGCAAATTTACACCAGCTGTGCATGTGGCCCTAGCTGTGCAAACCACATATGCATGTAGTTTTATGGACTGAGCCTGATTAATGTTTTGTAAAACCCTGCATGCATCAAACTTTTTCAAATTGCTCTAGGAGCTGTTTTGCTAAAAGTCAAGGGTGCAGATCTTCTGCCATCACTATACTCCATTTTACCAACTGTAAACAGAACACAGTTAAAAATGTGCTCTCTGAAGTTTTAGTAGCAATACACAATGGTACATTTCCCAGCAGATAGCAATTTAAGCACAGTTTACACAACTTCTAATTTGAGTTAAAATTACCTAGGTACAATATGGCTTCCAAAGTGATCATACTTCGTCGAAAGAGAGCACAGCTCCTTCAGAATGTCTGAATATATGAGTGCTGTAAAAACCACTGGTATTTAAGCAAAAAGTGGTTCAGAAGTTTGTGTTAACTGGTTGCTATAGCTGTTTTCAAAGACTGACGAGTGATGCACGGCTAGGAAGAGCTGAAAGCTGTGAAGAAGAACAATCTTCCAGAGCAGCTAAACAGTCTGACATATTAAACTCCTAACACATCACCTTGACTACATTTTCCGTAACCTTAAAAGAAAAAATGAAGTACTAAATTAACCATCTTCAGAAACACTACCCTTGTAAGAAGACAGAGTCCACTGTGTTACATTCCTGACTCTATCTACTAGGAGAGAATAAGCCAAAATACGTTTCTTATGATACCGCCTACATTTATACAGCAGGAAAAATAGCCCATTTCCACAGTTTCCCAAAATACTGTCAGGTATTTTCAATTCATTTGTCAAATCAATGTGTTTGTTAAGACTCCTGACCTGTACTTCTAGCCAGAAAGCACTGTCAGCTTCAGTGGAATCCTGTGAAAATGCACGCCACACTTGCCTATGTTGAAGCACAGAACAATCTGTCCAGATACTATTATTTCCACTGTATTTTTTTCAGAATATACTTCAAAGCACATACTCACACAAGTGTCACACCTGGCATTCTGTAAAAATCTGCTTCAGAACCTGAGGAATAACTGAAAAATTTTACCTGCTCTTTCCCTCTGTGTTTTTTCAGCTTTCCTTTTCTGTAAGAGAAGCATTAGAGTACTTTGGCAGATCCACTGCACCACCAGATTTGGTGCAGGACTACTGAAACCACTCTTGTACTCTACCAGCAGAGGGATCTTTAAAATGAAAAATGAAAACTTCATGGAAATGAAAGAATAAATCCAACTTAACCCCAATTACTGTACCTAAGTCAAGCCTCCACCACCGCATTTCAAACTTGTACAGAGCAGCTGAACACACTTTATTGCAATTAACTCCACAAGTACAATGCACCTCTCAGAAACTGCCTGAAGTATTTTCAGGACAGGTAATCTCACCTCATTATGTATTTCTTCTACTTGCTTTATAACAGCAGCTTCCAGTGATTTCAAAGATAAAGCCACTGAATCCAGGTCAGTCTGCAAATTCTGAAGCGCCAGTTCACATTGTCCAAATATGTATTCCAATGTTCCTCTGGAACACTATAAAGATACAATAAAATATATACATATAGCTACTTCAGAATACTGAACTATTTGCTTCTCAAATATACTGAACTATTTGCTTCTGAAAAAAAGGGACATATTTCTTTAATTCACGATCTTTAAACATAAGCATAATGCCTCCTGGAGCATACATACAGTTATTATTGTAAATTATGCAAAAGCCTAATCTATCAAGCATTTAGCCAATCGTTACAGCATAGATTGAAAGGGGAAAGAAAATAATTCCTTTTCAATTTACTTTAGAAAAATAGCATACAAAACCTCGGTCATACTTCCCACTGTTTTCTAGCCAGCTTTTGACAGTATTTCACAAGAAGTTGTATCTGCCCAGTTGTATGGGCTTCTAGTAACACTAAAATGGACCTCAATATGCAGTCTGAGAGCTATTTGCTTAAGAGGCATAGAGAATATGAACAATTTTGGCATTTCAGCTGCTTTTGATTTCATTAATTTCCCTGCAAAATTAAAAGGAAATTTGCAAAAATTCTTTTGTAACGGAAGAAGACATCATAGAATCATAGAATAGTTAGGGTTGTAAAGGACCTGAACATCACCTAGTTCCAGCCCCCCTGCCATGGGAAGGGACACCTCCCACTAAACCATATCACCCAAGGCTCTGTCCAACCTGGCCTTGAACACCGCCAGGGATGGAGCATT
>JAOEHY010041584.1:0-40410 GCA_025447955.1 Psilopsiagon aurifrons
CCGGCGGGGCGGGAGCGGGGCAGTGCAGTCGGGCCGGGCCGGGCCGGGCGCCCTGCAGCATGGATTACCCTGATCCCGCTTCGCGGCACGGAGTGTGGGACCTGCCCGAGGAGCCCAGCGCCTATGGCGCCGCTTCCTGCGAACCGCCGGTCGGCGGCGAGGAGGAAACGGCGGCGGCGGCGATGATGGAGGAGGCGGCGGCGGCGAGCTGCGACTTGCAGCGTCCCCTCACCCGGCCGTCCCGCCGCCCCCAGCAGCGCTCCGCACCGACGCACGCCACGTTCTCTACCTCCTCCTCCGAGGGGGAGCTGGATGCGGCTGCCGCTCTGCCGCGGGAGCCCAGCCTAAGCGATGAGGCCGGCGGCGGAGGAGGTTTCGACTCGGCCGAGTCCGGCGCCTCACTTCGCTACTCCACGGGTACGGGCGGCGAGTACAGCGAGGGCGAGGGAGCGGGGCTCGCGAGCAGCGAGAGCGGCGGCAGTGGCTTCTACCTGGCGGCGGCAGCGCTGCCTGAGAGGAGGCGGCCGGGCGGCAGCCGGCCCCGCTATGAGATGGTGCGGGAGCTGAGCGCCGAGGAGGTGCGCTGGTTCTACCGGGAGGACCGGAAGCCCTGGAAGCCCTTCATCGGTTACGACTCGCTGCGGATCGAGCTGGCCTACCGCGCCCTCGGACCCGAACCGCGGGAGGGCGAGGCGGCGGCGGTGGAGCCTGTGTGCGTGAGGAGCGGGCTCTATGAGGTGGACGTAGCCAACCGGGAGTGCTACCCTGTCTACTGGAACCGTGAGTGCAGCCGTGCCCCTCGCGGAGACCTGGGGATACCGGTGTCCTCGCACCGAGACAGGCGGGGGGGGCGCCGGGCAGCCTGTCTCCTCCCCGACAAGGGACGCCCGGCATCCCCCATCCTCACAGAGACCCTGCGCTGGGGTCGCCCTCCTTGCGGTCACCAGGTCAACCCGTCATGGGCCCCCCCCCCCCCCAGCACACCTACATAGGTAATGGGGAGCCAGAGACACTGCTTGCTGCCCGTATGCACTTGAGGATGCCTGGGTGCCTATCTTCAACACGCACTTGAGAGAGAAGGGAAGGACAATTTCCCTTCCAAGTCTCGAGGATCCTTTGTGTTTGGGAGGGATGGTGGCACTGGGCATCCAACCCTCTCAGGCACATTCGTAAGGAAAGCGGTGTGGGCATCCCTAAGCATGTGCTTGAGGGAGGGGGCACTGGGCTCCCCACCACACACATGCAGGGAGAACGAGGCACTGGGTACCTCTCAACCGCCCCCGTGCAGGGTCGTGGGGGAATGATGTACTGGGCACCTTTTCAACCACTTCCAGCTGCAAAAAGGAACTGGGCACCTTTCCCTGTCTTCACCTCTTGTGCACATGTCCCTGAAGGACACAGGAATCTGTGCACTCACACCTGGCATACAGGGACATGGGAAAGGGCATGTTATTTCTTGACGTGTGCAGAAGCAAGGGGGAAGGCACATGACTGAGAAACTTACTGCCTGTGCTTCCCTTTTCCGAAACAAAGGGTGAATGAAGCTTTCAACATTCCCCCTACTTCCCTCAAGGGGGAATGCTGAAGGCAAATACACTTTTCCTTCAGAAGCAGCAGGACAGAAACAGCAGTGTGTCCACTGCCTCACTGCTACACACACACTTCTGATCCCTCTTTAGTGAGGAATGATGGAAGGGATGGCTGGTACCTTGTTTCCCCTCTGCTACCTTTTTCCTCTGTGCTAGGAAAGTGATGATACTGTGCTTCATCTTCCCTTCCCTGCCCCATCTTCCCTTCCCTTCCCCACTGGGAGAGGGCATGAAGTGGAGCTTCTTCTCTGCATTGGAGGGAATGCAGCAGGTGTCTCGAGTACACATGCAGTCTTTACTTCTTACCCTTCCAATAAAAGGAGTTTGCTTCACTCCCTCAACTTCAGAATGAGGTGGTGATGCACCCCCTCTGCCATCCTTCCCCTTGCATCCGTGTGTGGAGGAAGGGGGACATTGGGGAATAGAAACAAAAGAAAAGCAGGCACCTTAACTCTTCTTCCTTTGAAGAGGATATTTCCCAGGGTCTTGCAGGACAAGTGACATCTACTCTCCTTGAGCAGACAAGCCCTTCTGCTCTTACTCTCCCTGTGTCCTTGAGGACTTGCTTTCCAACTGCATTCCTTCTAGGACAAGGAAAATGTAATGGGGTAGAGTGACAGATGTGGAGTAGCAAGCAGTAGACGCTGTCCTGGCATGGACCTGGGAGACGGACAGGCAGCTTTCTCTTGTCTCCTCTGCATATTTTTGAGATTCAGATGGGAGTCATGAAGGAATACCGAAACTACTTTAGGTATTAAAACTAAGGGTTTTGGTTGTTTCCCCTGTTCTTTATCAGTGTCTTTGTAGGAGGAATATCCATGAATTACAGTACCACATGGAACAATTCACTTGTGATGCAGCAATTTGTCTTTCAAATCATTGCCCCAGCAGGCAGATGCTGAGCTCAGGGAGCATGTGCAGGTCTCGGTCCACATGCATTTTGAACTTGGGCCCTGCTTCTTGAGCAGAAAGTGGAAGTGGTTCTCCGTCACCACCTTGGAGCCCCTGTGGTTGGTACTTGATGCATCTGCCACATGGTTACTGGAAAGAGATGGTGCAGGTTTTCCAGGGGATGAGGCAACTGCTGCCATGCTTCCGGTAACTGTGCTATACGGAGAGGGGGACAAGTCAGAAGAGCTGTCAGGTGAGGCAGGATTGCTGCCAGTAATGTGAGCAAGAGGCTGTACTTGTCAGCAGCTTAAAGGTTTAATTTCTTGACCCTGTGTCTTGTCCATTTTGGAAGCTGATTCACTCTTATTAAGCCTGAGGAGCAGATGTTTCAAATGGCGACCTACACTGTGCAGAGATGATTTCTGGTGCTTGGAAGGAGAGATTCCCAGAGGTTAGCACCAGAAGCAGTGCTAGGTAGGAGAGAAGTAAACTCATGGTCCTGAGAAGACTAATGACAGGGATGTTTTCTAGTCCTGAAAAGCTGATTAAGGGGAGGGGTGCTCAAGTGTTTTCTTACTAGGAAGTCTGCTCCTTCACAAGACTAAGATAAACTTTTGGTGTTTCAGAGGTCTTTCAGTGTCTTCTGGTTTAACTCCTCCTTCATTTGCACATTCCCTTGCTTCTGTTCCCTGTGTACTTTTGTCTTTCCCCCATTCTTTCCCAGCTGCTGTGTTCAGACCTGCGAAAACAGCAAGGTCAGATCCCAAGGATTCACTCTGATCTCTGCTTTTGGAGGCCTTGGTGTAGCATTTATTATATTCCAAAATTGTTTCCACTTGATAGTATATGTAGAATTTTGGATCCAAAGGGTAGCTGCTATATTGGTCTGCTGTAGCATGGAAAGGAGCTGGTGGTGGCAAACCATATCTCACCCTAGCAAAGCCCATGAGTAAGGGGGAAGAATCTTGCTCTCCATTGCACAAGCATGAAGGTGTAATGAGCGCACCTGACTTAAAATACACTGAAGTGCACATTAAAGAGTACAGAAACTGCTCTCCAGTTTTGCTGATTCACATTTTCAGTTTGGAGCAAAGGTCAAAAGCTTTTGTCTGTGTTGTTCTTGCCCGTTTTGTTGTTCTTTTTCACATATGTGCCATACCTTAGGAAAGGCTGCTGTCTCACTGCTACAATACTGAACATGCTGACAGTTCTTCAGCTATTGTGTCATCTTGACAGGCAAATGTTGATTATAGCTTGGCATGTACTGAATTATTTTTTCACTCCACATCTTCAGACATCTTAAGCACATCACAAGATTTGTTTGTAGCATCAGGAGTATCAGACTGAGTTACAATTTGTGCAGATTAATTACTGAGAATTTTATCTTTACCTTGTGACCTTTGGGATTTATTTAATTAGCATTCTAGAACTAATAGCATGTGGCAAAGAATTGAGTGTAGCAAAGGTGGCGCAAGAGGACTAAAATTATTAGCGTAGGCTTCCAGATAAGTGAGTAACTTGGAGCTGGGCTCCTTCTCTTCTGCTGTGGGTGTAACAGCAGGTGATAATTTATACAAGGGTCTTCTGTTCGCATCTTATTAGATTACCCAGCTGTTTTCTGCCCTCCCAGTTGAAGAGGGCTGCTTTACAACTATTTTTCTTTAGAGTTACTCAGCCTAGTTGTCAGAGTTTTGAGTAATTCTGTTAAATCCATAGCCTGTGGACTTCTGGGTGACTGTCCTGTTCCTTGGCTTGTGACTTTGTTCCATGAAACTATTGCCCTGTCTGGTATTTGCTTTTTCCCTTGCTTTTTGATGGTTACGTTGTCAAGTTACAGAAGTCTATTAAGTAAAATACCTCTTATTGCATTAAAAAGAAATAAAAATCAGTAGGACTATCCCTGAGTAAGATGTAAGATCTGATATAACAGGTATTTTATTGATCTTACCATGGACATACCTGTGAACACAGTGCAGACCCCTGGGTCTTCGTTTTAAAATCTGTATGCTCAGGCTGGATTTGGGGAGCTTCTAAAGACTGCCTTAGGTGCCTTTAAGCTTGGACTGAAGTAAAATATCCAAGATCCTACATTTTCTTTTGTAAGCTGTCTGTGAGCTGCTTTGTAAACTGGAAGAAGAGGCAGTTGTTGTCACCTTCTGAAAAGCTTCTGCAGGTTGAGCTTGTGCAGAATGAGACGTGAATGCCAGGGCACTGTTATCTGCCCTCTGAACTTAGAGCTGGTCAAGATTACTGAGAGCTCTTGGAGTATAGTAGTTGATACGTGGCACCAGATGGTTACAAAAGGCTATTTTCTTGGTGAATTTTGTTTTATTGTGGGCTTGTTTTGATGTAGGATGTAGACATTAACAGTAAGATACTAAGCCTTTTGTTCCTCAGCCACTGGGGGTTGGTTCTTTGGACTGCACTGTCAAGGCTAAAAATAAACATTCTGGAGCTGTAAGGTGCTTCTCAGTTTTCTGCCTTGTGCAGGAGAGTTGGGTGCTTGTGCCTCCCCTGGAGGTGACAGCATAGATTTGTATGTTGACACTCTACAGGCTGGCAACCCCAAACCCATCTTGAGGCCCCATTAGAGCTCCTGCCAGGCTGTTTTAATCAGGGTCTGATATTGCTTCTGAGTCTGTGTGTTTAGTTTATGGGGTTTGGTTTGTATTCTGGAACAGAAATACTATCAAAACAGATACATGAGGAAAGTGATAGAGCATGCTTGTAGCTTGCATTTGTTTGTTCTTAGCAGCATAACACCTTTTTAGTGGCTTTACATGTGCTTAGAACATTGCTTTTGGTATTGTTGGACAGTCTTTGAAGTTGGTTGGCACAATTCTGTTTACGGAAAGGACCTTTGATTGAAGGCTGAATTCCTGCATACTATTATCTTGCTTTTCTCTCCAGGTATGTTGTTATTTTGCAGATAAAATACTCCTAATTTACTTGGCAAGATGAAGTGGTGCTTTTGCTATTCAAAATATTTCCTGATTTTACCTTTTTGCTTCTGTGCTTACCATACAACCCTTCCAAAAGTATCTTGTAGCTTAGTTTTGGTCAACTCCTTCCTCATCAGAAGGCCTAATGCATATAGATAGAACAATTTTTAGATTTGCAGTACTCTGTTGTATTAAGTCACAAATTACATTTGTTTATATGTACATTCTGGTTATGTTTCTTGTCTCTTGTGCATTTTCTTCTTTCAGTAGAAAGAACTTGTGACATTTAAGATGCTTTTACTTGACCATGCAGGAGGTGTCAGCACTCTGATGTATCTTTGAGGGAGAGTTTGTTCTGTGTCCTCACCTTTTATGTGTTTGGTGTACAAGCATTTCTGAAGCAAAATGAATTTGTTGTCTTAGTCCTGTAAATGATACCAGAATCACAGAATCACTCTTCAGTGGATGGTGTCAGCTACAGCAGAGTAGCTATGGATGGACTTAGCTTAGAAAGTGAGTTTTGCTTGCCCTTCAGTGTGGTCCAACACATTTCCTGCTGGATGTGGTCAACACAAAGGCAGAGATGCAGGGAATACTTGGTTTACAAGTTGTGGGTGACAGGATGTTATCCACTGTAACTGAGAAAGCAGAAAATGTTTGTAGGATGAGAAGGATCAGGATTAATGTTCTGACTTAATTCATGCTTGAATACTGATTCGTCTGGCAATGTCAAAGAAATAGAATGGGATGTAATTTGGAGGTGACAGCTAGATTGAAGATAGATGAATAGGTGAATTTCTGCATGTATGTGTGTAAGGGGGAGATACTGTCTATGGAAAAATGATATGATGGCAAAGAGATACCTTTGCAAAACTCCTTTTTGCTCTGAGGAGTTCATCAAAAATCTGTAAGAGCTGACATTGTGAGTTAGTAAGCAGAAGCGCTAAATGAAAGAAAAGTGCAAGAAATTAAAATAAGCATGATAAATTCTCTCAGTGGTATCTCTAAGGTTGAAAAAAAGTGGAAATGAAGTAGTAGATTTGAATGTTGGCCAGAGGAAAGGTCACTAGTGTGATATGAACTATTAGTGTGGGTTGCCAGTACCTGAAGCCATTCTAGAGTGTGCCTTGTGTGGATTGGAGAAGCTCTGGAGATTGTTAATTGTTGTAGGTAGCATGTTTAGGAAGTGGTGGGATGAAGGGAATATGAGGTGCAACTAGGATCCTAGGCAGTGATATTTAAGATGAAAGAAACTAAAATCATTAATTAAATCTCTTTTCATCTCAGAATGGGGGAAAGCCATATTGGGTAAAAAATTTGGAGGAAAAAGTGAAATCTGGGGATGAAAGTGTAGGGGAATCAGGAGTTGGGGTGAAGTAGATGGAAAAAGGAAGTGAGGTTAGCGGAGTGCAGAAAAAAAGTCCCTGAAGAGAAGAAGGAGAAAAGGCTTAGAGAAGAGCTTATTGTGGCCTTGGATATCTTAATCTTAGTCATCAGTGGTAGGTCTGATGCATGCACAGGAAAACTCTTGCTGTTTATTATAGAAGAGATACTTCTGTGTAGGAACCTACTTGCTTAAGCGATTTGTACATGACTGTCGCTGCTCAGTGCTGGTGAGAGCTTGCTAACAAAGACCAATTGATGAACAGCTACCAAGAGAGCACACACACTGAGCAGAGGGTGTGATTGTGCAAATGTCCTGTGACTTTCAATGGGTTTTGAGCACATGCTTACCTTTTAGGAGGTACTCACATGTTTGTCATGTGGCACGGCTGCTCTTTTGTGTGTTGGTTTAGTTTTCACATAATGCAGTTTCAAAAAACGCAAGTTTCCCTCAGTGAGAAAATAGCTGATAAGGGGCTGGCTCCTACAGCTTACTGACCCCAGCAGCCAATGCTGGTGGTGGAAGTGCTTCACTTTAGTGTACTAGTATTGAAATTTGGTAAGCAATTTTAAGAATTCAATAAAAATAAAGCTCTAAACATGAAATTGCAGCCCTGTTTCATGTTTCCACAGTCTGAGTTTTTTTGGCAAGCATTTCCTGCTCATCATTGGCATGGCTGATAAGGTGAGCTTTAGGATTTTGACTTGGACCATCAAGTTCAGGTCTGTGTAAAGAGCAATTATAGAGGTGTTAATTGAACTACTATTTTAAACCAGCAAAATCCTACTTAAAAACCAGTATATGCTATCTTTTGGTGTAGTATGGAGCAATTAGGATGAGAGAGAACTTTGAGGGCATTCATCTCTTTTTGAGGGGTTCCTTCTGTTTGAGGGATTCTGTTTGACATCTGAACCAGCCCCAGAGATCAGCGTTTCATTATCCTTTTGGATTGCTCAGTTTATGATGTAAACCGATTAAAAATGGTTCAGGGAAAAACATTCAAGCTGTTGCTTGAATACTCCAGTCAGTCTTGGTAAACAGGCAATTTCACACTTACAGTGGAGCAAAGCATATATTCCTCCATTGATGTGTCTAACATTGAAGCAAATGCAGAGGCTTGCATGTATAGCTGCTCTCATAAGTCAGAGTCTGGAAAGAATGTGCTTAGTCTCTGTGAAATTCAAAAGTAGCATCCCTGTATTTTTTAAATTGCTTTAGTAATGCAATTTAGAATTACTTGATGGACCAGCAACATAGTATCCTTTACTGCTCAGTGAATTAAATCTCTTTTCATCTCAGAATTAAAAAAAAAAAGTCTGGCTCTGTAATTTCATGAAGCTCTGTTAAGTTTTCTGAAGCCAGGATTTCACCCTTGAACTCATCTTCAGGTTATGTTGTTCCTTTTGAAAGAGCAGAATGAGATTTCGTATGTTTGTGTTTGTTAAACAAAGGGAAGTCATCCAGGCTGTGCTTAAATGAGTGGCTCCATTTATTAAAGTGTTAGTAATTTGCTCTATTTTGAAATAATTTGTTGAGTAATAGCTAGAAAGCTGTGTAATGTTAAGCTATTAAAAAAAATATCAAAGAGTCTGTTATGTTACTGAGCAAACATGAAATAATCATATTGTAGAATGGTTTGAGTTGGAAGGGAACTTGAAGCTCATCCAGTTCTGACTCCCTGCCATGGGCAGGGGCACGTTTCACTAGACCAGGTTGCTCCAAGCCCTGTCCAACCTGGCCTTGAATGCTGCCAGGGATGGGACAACCACAGCTTCTCTGGGCACCCTGTGCCAGTGTTAGTTTGGGTTTATTTTATTATAGCATCTGTTCACCCAGCATGCATGATCACTGACAGTTAAAACATAGGAATATTCAATCTCGTGATTGGTTTCTGTAACACCTAGTTTCATAATAAAGCTTCCTGACCTCATGAGTTTTTCTTTCGTTTTTTAACTTTCCAAGGCACTAGAAGCCCAGCCATGAGGGAACTAAGTAAGAGGAATAGATCTTGTCCTGCAAACTGCATGCTGTGCATTTGCATTAGCAGAAAATAGAATCTGCAAATCATTATTGCTGTAGAGCCCTTTGTAGCCATAGCTGCTGGGTGGGTAGGAGAAACACTGATGCAGAGGTTGAGTAATACTCATACTTTGTGGTGTTTGCACTAGTGCAAAGTCTTAAAGGCTGTGCATACCCAAAATATCATTTTAGGCCTGGTACAACAGGAATGGATAGCAAATTTTTTAAAGCCTCTAGCAGTACTTCTTGTTGTTGTGGAATACATTTGTTTCAGTGGCTCTTGTCAACAGGCAAGTTCTTGCATGTATTGCAGTTGGTAGGAATGCTGTGGTCCAATATGTATGATACTTGTTATTTTTTAGCATGCCTTTGGCATGTGCAGGGGGAAGACTGGTTTTGCCCTGGATTTTCTTCCCTTGGTAAATGTGTGGGCACTTCATTATTTGAGTAACTTTCAGTTTCAGATATCATACATGGTAAGCTTCGTGGTTACCTTCAGCTTGTGCAGATGATATCTTCACATGCTGAAAATTTTTTGTATCTGTAGTAATAAGGAAGTGAAATTTAAAGAACAAAAGTTACCACAACGAAAAGCAGGAATCTGAAATTACTACCCTGAAAAGCATCTTGAGCCAATGGCATTTTAAGGAGCTTGCTTTTTTTGTCCAACCTCTTCGCTTTGGTCTTGGAGAGCTAGGAAATTGGGGTTGTCAGTCTCAACAAAGCACCAGCTTTAATTTATATTTCTGAGCTTGTGAATATTATATTAAACTTTTAGATCTCATTTGTGGGTGAATTGTTATAGCTGTCTTGAGACTGATGAGTGAATTGTGCCAGAAATGCCTTAACTTTGCCATCAAGCCTTCTGAACAGGACCTCAGCTTTGAAGCAATGAAGCAGAAGTTTACTGGATCTTGCTGCCTTACTATTTAATTCTATCTTCAAGTTGCATGGTAGCTAGCATTGGTATTTCTGAAGCAGGCCTTCTTTTGGCTGCTTGTTTAAGATCTGTTTGCTAATCTTTGGTTATTATCTCTGTTCCATCTTAGTTTTGCAGCACTTCCCTGGTTTTGAGTCAAGTACGGTGAAAGAGGTTTATGTGAGCCACACTTTGAGCTGTACAATTTTTACATTTAGGTATACACCATGATAGCATTGCTGTAGTAGCACAAGAAAAATTAAGGAAATTCTGCTCACTTATACTTTTCATACTGTGTTCTGATGGATTAGGTAGCTACTTGTGCAGTTATATCGGGTGTGATCACACAGTTTAAAGATCCTCTCAAAAAGCGAATATATATATATAAAAAATACAGTACATGTATATACTACATGTTGCATGCAGTTTTTATTTTAACATAATTTTTGTTATTCAGAAGATTTAGGTAATTATAATGCAAATCACTCATGTTCTCGTCTCATCACATCAATTACTGCACTCATAAGAGAGAATTTTCAGGAAAAAAAAAAGGCCTTTTTCTGTGTAAAAATAAATCCCTTATTGCAGTCTAGATCTCTTAAACTAATTTTCTCTAAAAGTGGTAAAATAAAGTGCCTTTCATTAGCTTCTAATTCCTGCCATTCAAATTTATTTAGGAATTCCCATTGCATAAATAAATCATGCAAGTGTACAACTGGCCAGATATGCTGCTGTCTTGGTCTGAAGCACTGCTGATTGTAGATTGTATGGTGTAAGACTTAAGGCAGTGAAAAAATAAAGGGAAATCCTTTCCTGGCTATCAAGATTATAGGGACAAAGATAAATAATACTTTGTGTTTATAGATTTGGAAAAAAAAAGGTTAAATTACAATATGATCTAGATATCAGTGTATTTAACTCTCCCATAAAACAAAAATAACTGAAAGAATGTAGTTTAAGCTTTCTAAAATTATCTGAATATCCAGAAGATACATTAATTTTTTGAAAGTGGATGGGAGTGAGAGAAATTGGGTCCTCAAATGGCAATTTGGGTTCATCACTTTTTAATGGAGACTACTGTAATAATTTGCACCAAGTTCTCTTGACGAATCGCATATCTTTGATGAATACCAGCACGTGTCCAAGATTAAGCAGAGAAATTATGTTTAAGAAGGTGTGAGAGTAACACATTAATCTTTCCAATAATCAAGAGATGATACTGAAAAATCTCTGCTTACATTTCAGTTGCCTCATTTCCCCACCAGTCCAGGGTATTCAGTGTAATATTCTTCTCTTTCTTCATAACTGAAATGCCACTTGCCTGTGGAACTGGTGATTTTGTAATGTAAGCAGGTTGTCATCGTTGTGATTGGAATTCAACTTTGACTTGGACTGAAATCCACCACTACATGTTTGTAATAAAATAGAATTATAGAATGGTTTGGGTTAGAAAAAACCTTAAGATCATAAAGTTCTAACTCCTCTGCCATGGGCAGGGACACCACACACTAAACCATATAACCCAAGACTCCGTCCAACCTGGCCTTGAACACTGACAGGGATGGAGCATTCACAGCTTCTCTGGGCAGCCTGTGCCAGTGCCTCACCACCCTCATAGTAAAGAACTTCTTCCTTGTATCTAACCTAAACTTCCCCTGTTTAAGTCTGAGCCTGTTACTCCTTGTCTGTCTCTACAGTCCCTAACGAACAGTCCGTTCAGAGCTAACATTGCTCAGATTTGAAAATGCAGATGTTGATTGGAAAGTTTTCTTTCCCCCTTTACCAAGCCTCTTCTCTCATGAGAAAGATAAAATGGTTCTTTGTGAGCTGTGATCAAAAATTTGTTTCAGTTCTGAAAGACACTGTTCAGGTTTCTTAAAATCAAACTGTGCTTCAATGGAAGGAAATGTCATTTACTTGTTTCCTTTATCAGGTGGTTTTCACTTGAGGTTTCCCAGCAGCACAGTGATCAAACCTGCAACCCAGCTGGCAATGTGAAATAAGACAGGCTTGTAGACCCACGTGCTGTGGCTGCACACATAGTGTACAGCAGTTCAAAGGAGAGGACAAAAAACCCCAGCTTTTGGGTCCCCCTAAAGTCCAACTGAGCTTTCGGAAACAATTCCCTCGCTCAAGTTTTAAATCCCTGGTTTGGAAATAGAGTTCCATAATAATCTGTCTTTTGATCTGGAAGTGATATATTTCCATATAAATTCCCTTTCCAGACCCAGAGACAGATATATGAGTTTATTCGTGAGCTAAATTATCCTGTAAAGACTTTACAATAATTTTATTTCAAACATGCCAATTTTTTCTTGGCTGAACCTTTGTGGAAAAGGCAGTGCCCATTTAATATTTGAGTGCTACAGTCTACCATTGTTAAGAACCACTATGGGAAAGTTTCTCTAAGGCAAAAAGAGCCTGAAAACGCTTATTTTAATGCTTTATATTCAGAATTTTAGAAATCCGTAGGTGGAAATTCTAATGTGAAAGTCTTAAAGCCCTTCAAAACTGAAAAAGAGGTGTCTTGTGTTCACTTTGTTTTGAGTACAAAATAGTATTCATATTATTTAAAAAAAATATCTTTCTATGGATTCAGTGAATGGAGTCTCATTGGAATGCCTAGTCAAGAATTAAGGAATTGCCTACAGATTTTCCCAGTGAGGATTAACATCTGACAAAGTTGTGTCATTGCTTCACCCACAATGGGATCCTTTATCTACGCTCACATATTATGTGCATTTCATTTCTTCCTGCAGACAGTGCTTTGTTTGTAAGGGCAGCCTAACTGGATCTGTGTGTATTAGCTCTGCTGAAAAGTGCAGATGTCTGACAGGTGTGAAATGCAGGGGTGTACAGCAAAGCTTAAGAGAAGTGCGTGATGAGAGGCTACTGTATATGGTGACAGCTAGCATTGCTGTGGTTAACTTTCATTTCATGAAAGCTAAATACATATGTTTCACCATTCATTGATGAGTCGTAGACTTCAAAGTTAGCTTAAATTTTCATAGGCAGTTGAACCTATGTTATAGTGACTGTTAATTTCTGCAGTTTAAGGCCATTCAGACCTTTTGTTCTTCTGATATGTTTGGGATTAAGTTTCATTAAGTAACCATGCCCATTGAATACTCTAACCTCCTTATTCATCCTATGGATCATCAGCATAATAATATATTATGAATAAGAAATCCAGTGCATAACAATTGCTCTTATCTGGAATGGCTATTTTACCAGCGCAAACAGAAATTGAATGGCAGAACTGATTATGAATAAGAAATTTAGTGCATAACCTGGAATGGCTATTTTACCAGCACAAACAGAAACTGAATGGCAGAACTGGGTCTTGGATTTCTGTCTGCATTTTGGGACAGGACCCAAATTGTCTGTGTTCTACACAGCCAGAGCTGAGGATCCAGGGAGATCAGAAAGTTTGAATGGTTCTTTGGATGACTTGGAAGGGATGAGCCAGCATGCCAGATGCCTGCCAAAGAAATCCTGGATCTGCAAGAAGTTGGGATGAGAGAGGCTGGTGGTGCTTGTAGCCACTGTTTTGGGAAATTCACTCCCTGCCTTGTGCTACCTGTGCACAGAGGCACTGTTTTAGAAGGTTGCCTGCAGAATTCCCAGTCACAAGAGCACTTGGGTAACTGTGCAAGCATGTGTGTCAGCACCAAATGAGGGAAGTTAGTGGTAATCTGGGCTCTTTGCTCCAGGTCATCTGCTTCTGGCATCTGCGTAGCTCCCCACTGAGAGCTTCAGTGCTGTTGACCTTTCCTTGCTGATTGCTTCAGGCTGTTTCAGGCACAGCTTAAGGATGCCATCACCTGCAAGTGTGACCTCCTTCTATTACCAATGTGAGGTGCTAAAAGTTTATCATCATTTCTAGTACTGTGTGCACAAGGTTTGGATCACTTTGAGTGTTTCTTTCCCTGTAGAGAGATTATGGCAAGGAGATTTTCCTTTTACTTTCATAGCTTGTAGGTGAAATGAGCTGAGGGATGAAGAATTCAGAGTAGTTCAGAGGTTCCAAGTAAATTAGGAAGGTGGTTGCAATTCTCTGTTAAATTCTTAATTGCAAACAGTATGAAAAACATTTCAGGCGTATACAGGAGCAATGAGCAGTAGTGTCATGCCTGTAGTGGAGAGCAGCACAAAGACTTCTGATCTGCTGTCAAGTTTAGTGGGACATGCCCAGTCCTGATGTGGTGCTTGGTTCTCTGTGAAGCAGATGATTCCACATTCTGAGCTAGCAGCTGTTTAAGCAGTGGTGTGCCTGGGCTAAAAACCAGTGCCCTTGGCTGGGTCACCTTGCCCAGCTGAACTTTGTACTGGTCTAGGGTTAGATCAGTAACTCTAAAATCTCCATGCTCTCTTGTTTGGTTTTTTTTTTCTTTTTTCCTGTTTGCTTTTTTACCTAATTTTAGTTTACTGTTTCTTTACATCTGTTGTTTCTTTCCCAAGCTGTCCTTACCAGTTTTTAATCTTTTCCAGGAAGGGAAAATACAGATATTTGAATAGTAAAGTCTATTTTCTGACCTCCCTCCCCATCTCCTTTTTGAGCCTCTTCTTTTGTGGTTGAATTCTTAGCTGCTTCGAAGAGCTGCTTCTGCAGGAATCTGCACACCTGTGGCATTTGCATTTGGACAAGTCTCTCTATACATCTGCAGTGTACAGCAGCACATACAAGGGGGCACTGGGAGCTCCATGGTCCAACTGCTCTGAGTCTCAGCAGACCTATATCTGTGCTGTTCCCGTGAGGCTGGAGGTTGGGATCTTTGGTTTACAGGCTTGGGGAGCACAGGCACGCATGGTATTTCTCCTTTGTTTCCAGATGTAGGAGGAAAAATTCTGAGCTGAGCTACAATGGATGTTACTGTCTCAGTTTGCTTGCAGGGATGGGTATAAGAGGAGAATTCTTGCTCCCCACAGCCCCAGTAGTTAGCGTGGGCATCAAGCACAGTTTGATGAAGGATAAGCACCAGGATACATTTTTCATAGGCTTGTCTTTTGTCGTGCAGGCAGCAAGCACTGGGCACCCAGGTTCCTCATTTTGAGTGCCGAAACTGAAACTGGAATGACAGTGACTGGAAACAGCCCCCAGTAAAAGACTGATTTTAGTAAAAAAAAAACCCTTTCATCTTTAAATTCACCCTTTGTGCTAACTGATGTGTAATTTGGGTTATTTTAAATGCAGTTCCCAAAGGAAACAAGGCCCTGTGCAGTCCGGGTGAGCTTGAGGGGTTTTGTATGTCCTCCTCATTCTGCATTCTCTTATTGGTTTCTAGTTATCAATCTAACTTTATAGGGCAGCATGAGTCTCACAAAGTTCCAAATTTTTTGAAAACTCAAGGCAACAAGAGAGGAGTATTTCCTATTAAAGCTGGACTGTTGTTTGAATTTAATCCTTAATAAATTTTACAGAATCCGCATCTTTCTGTTCATTGCTCATATCCTCACAGACACTCTGAAGATTTGTCCCCATTAGCTCAGGTGTTAACAAATTAACACTTATTTCACTGCTCATTTCACCCCAGTGGAAAAGTTGGTGTTGCCTTGTCAAGGCATTTGTGGTTGCCTTGTTAGAAGTCCCAGCAGCAGGAGTGTAATTTTCTCATCAAAACGCCAGAATTCCCTTTTCCTCTAATTCTCTTTCCCTTTTATCTGCTGTCAGATTGTGATTTATTGCATTAAAATAAAAAATTAAAAAATATCTCTTTTGATTTTTAGAATCAGAAAAGATACCTGTGATGCGTGGACAGTGGTTTATCGATGGCACATGGCAACCTCTGGAAGAGGAGGAAGGTAACTTAATAGAACAGGAGCATCTCAGCCGCTTCAAAGGCCAGCAGCTGCCAGAGACCTTTGATATAGAAGAACAGGCAAAACCTGTTGACAGGAAGGAGGGTAAGATTGTTTAGATTACTAGTTTTATAGTATGCTCCCTGGACAGTTGTGGTCTGGTTTTCTTAATGTGATCTGTTTTCCATCCTACATGGCGGAGAACATCATTTGCTCTCCCATTTTTCAGCATATCTTGATGTTGTAGGTTTTCCTGCTGCAGCGCATTTGATGAACACTGTAAAAATGCTATTAATGGCTGAAGAACTTCTTGTTTTACTTCCTATCTTTTGCCTGTGTTTGAAGTCTCACTTCAGACTGAAATCTCTTGATGGTATAAGAAGAGTCAATGTCTAAATGCAAACTGGGTGTTAGCTGCTTGGCCAGCATTCCTAATTCTGCCCTAAAGGGAGTTATCAGTTTTACAGATCATGTTTCATTTTCTGTTCTTGTTCAGTCTGTGAATTTATTAAATTAGTTTTCACCTACGACAAATCTTGGTCCATTTTCATTCTGTTATGAGAGTCCTTACAGTTTAACGACTATGCTGAGGACATTCAGTTAGTGTTCGTGGAAATCTCAGTCAAATGCATTTAAGGTTTTTAAGAACAGCCTTCTGAAATTACTGATGTATTATTTAATATACGCAGTTGTATTGGTTGCTCAGGGTAAGCATAACTCAGCAGAAGTTCAGTATTTTTGACTTTCACACTTCCCCTTTTGTTTGTTGGTTTTCACTTGGTGAACAATCTACAAATCAAGAGCTGCAAGTACAGAGCCTCACAATTGTTCTAGTTGTGTTATTCTTTATAAAGCAAATTTATTTTTAAACTCTTGAAAGTACAGCTTTATACAAAGCAGTTACAGAGTGTAGGAGTGGCTGGGATTTGGCCACAGGTATGACGAATGAACTGTATGACCACACAAGTAAAAGCTTGTTAATAGATTGGAAGCAAGGCAGCATTCAAGGTACCTCTGTAATTATGTAAGGAAAACCAGAATATAATTTTCTGACTTAGACTGATTTTCAACAGTACGGGCAATGGTCAAGTTTGTAACTCCCCTTAAAGTTAGCAAAAAATCTGTGAATATTTATTTTCTATTTCTGCTACTTTAAAAGAACTTTTCTCCTGGCCAAGCCTGCAGTGCAGTCTTCTGCTTTAACAGCTCTCTCAGGTGAGCACCTGAAATGGTGTGACAGTACTACTGCCCTTTTGAAAGGCACTTTTACCTGTGTTTATGTCTGCTTGTACTGATTTCTTGTTTCAGTTTACTGGTGCAAAGCTCAGCTTTGGTAGTACAGGTGCACACTCACTGTGAGAGCAGCACTTTTTGTGGTAGTGTATGCTGCAAGTACATCTTTATGACTGCTGAGTGCTTCCAGCCTTTGATAACTTAATTTCTGAAGGAAGGAAGGATGGCTTCAGTTGTACTTGGATTCTCCTTACCAAGTAAGCAAGAAAATTCAGGGTCTGTTCTAGAAAACACCTGGTCTGTGGAGCAGAAATTTTCAGATTTGAGGTTGGAGAGAGTGGGGAGAGAGATGAAAAAGAGACAATCCTGGTATTTATGAAAACATGCAAGATGAGAGAAAGATACTCCAAATTCAGACACCAGTGCCTTTTCTAAAACTAAAGGTTTATTTTCAAAATGCAAAGCTAACAAACCCAACCTATGCCTGCAGTCACTTCAAAATGGATTATGTGTGAAGTCCCCAATAACTTTCAGTAGATCTTTTTTCGGTAGTAATAGGAGTTGCAGGAAAATTCTAGCTAACAGTAAATATGAAAAGTGGTTTTGGCATTGTAACATGCCTCTCAACGCATCTCTGATCTGCTTGCATCCGTGATTGCCATCTGCACGTGGCACTGGGATAAGCTTTACAACTTGCGTTATTGCTAGTGAAGTAAACATAATTAGTTGGAGAAGTGCTGAATTCCGTTTATGAATTTCTTAAATGCTACAATTTGTTGCTACAGTTGGTTGTAATTGCATCCTTTATGAATCATATTTTGGTCCCATCAAGGTCTACAGTTAGCTGTTATTTAAGACTACTGAAAGTTAGAATAGATATTTACAAATATCATTGGGAAAAGAAGCAGCTATTCAGTGCTGTGATAAAGCATTGTAAATGCTTTACACCTCATCTCAGCAAAATTAATACAATCTGCTGTAATACTCGGGCATAATTACTCTTTTATATGAACATGCCAGTTTGCATCATGAATAACAAAAAATTAGCTTGTCAACAAGCATCTTGTTGATGCAGTAGACAAACCTGTCAGCTCTTGATTTGACCCCAGCCATCCTCTAAAGAGTGGCAGTAGACTGAGAAGTTAGGAGCATGTTCGCCTTTGCTGCTTCTGTTCTGGATTATTTTCTCTTACTCAGCCTGCTAACTCAGGGCAACATATGATAGCCTGAAGCTTAGTCTCTAAGACTCTGCTCAGAATTCATTTGCAATTTAATTTAATTTTTTTTATTTATTTATTTCTTATATTGTTTTCTGAAATCTTTTTGTGAAGGAAACAGAATTGCTAGCGACTTTACTAGGTGTTTAGCACCCTTAGCTTTTGAGCAGCCTGCCCAGTGCATTGCCAGCAATGGAATTGACCTCTGTCAGAACAGGGCAAGTAGTGCTGCTTCCCATCTATGTGTGGAGTAATCCACACAGATGAGTCGATCCCTGCAAAAAATGACAGCAAGCACTATGTGCATTACCTGTGAAGCTGCTCAGCATGCAATGTCTATCTTCTTTCCTTGTATCTTTAATTTTGGGATACAGGTGAGGAGAGTACGCTTGCATCTAGAAAAAACATTTCCCACTCCAGCGATCTGCTTTATTAGTTCTGCTTCTGGGTTGCAGTATGGTAACAGGATATCATAGAATTGTTGAATATCAGGTGAGGAGGGACCTCAACAATCAACTGGTCCAGCCTTTCTAAGCAAAACATGGCCTAGACTAGATATCCCAGCACCCTGTCCAGCCAAATCTTAAAAGTGTTCAGTGTTGGGGAGTTCACAACTTCCTTGGGGAGGTAATTACAGTGGCTGATTGTTCTTTATTGGGAGGGGAAAGGGAATAAAATGGGAAATCACTAAGCCTCATTCAGGGCTTTTGTTGGTGATAAGATATTGATGAATAAATGCCCCGTTATTAAACTCTCAATCCAAGCAAACCTTTTCTTGAAAATGCAGAATCTTTCAGAATAGGATCTCCACCCTGTGGCCTGTAAGGAACATAATACCCATGCTATCTTTCAGTGCTGTCTGGGAGTGTGTGAAGCTGTAAATGCTTAAGGTAACAATGACAATGTTTAGGTGAATGATTTCTCAAGTTCTGTTCTCTGTCGGGTAGCCTGGAGACCACTGTTTCAGCAGGAGATCCCTCTGCTGAGAGATCTGTAGTGGTATTTTGGCTGTCATCCTCATGAAGTATTTAATTTCATGCCTTGCAAAATGAAATGTGTTTATGGTGCCTGGACTCCTCATGATGTCTGATCCTCTTTAGTGGTCTGTTTAGCTATTGGTGTCAGCAGTGGCATGTCTTTCTCGGATAAATGGTCATGGGAAAACCCAGAAATGAGGCACTTTATTCCTTAGGTTAATGTGACTTTTAGATTGGCCATATCCAGTTGACCTGGATTTGTCTCTGAGAAGGTTATGTCCCATAGGAGTTCACAGACATGGTTCCCCACTCTGTGTGCTGCTTACGAAAATTAGTCAAATTTCTGAGATTTCTGGAGGGATACTTGATTCTGAATGTGTTGGCATATGCAACATGTGAAAGGTCAGCTATCCTGGCTGGCAGTCTCTGAAGTGCAGCATGCACAGGAGGTACTGGCATATGACAGCTGATGCCTCAGACCACCACAGACCAGGCAGAATGCATGCGTATCAGGGAGGGATGCTGTGCCCGTGAGCCTTGCTCTCTCTTCATTGACTCTGCAGAGAGCCCTGCTTGCCGAGGGCTCTAAAACCAGGCCTGAGGAACGCTGCTGAAGGTCTGGTGCAAGCAAACGTTGCAGGGGCATAACCCATCTCCTGAATAACTTAACCACGCTCTGTTTCACATCTCATCAGCCCAGAGTCTGCTTTGATCCTGGCCAAATTCCACACACTTTTTTCAGGTTAAGTAGTTCATTTTATTGTTGATAGAGACCGGAAAGGACATTGCTATTCTGTCTTTTGATATGGAGTAACTGTACAGCTCCAGGAGGAAACCACACTGAGGATGAGGAATTAAGGGTTTGGCTGACATTTCGACTGCTTTATTGTGAAACCAAATGTCTGCAGCCTGCATTTGAGCAGATCACAAATTTGCACAAGTGCAAATCTGCGTATGAGCAGATTCAGGAAGGCATGATCTGGGTTGTCATTGCGTATAGTATTTTAGATAATTTTTCTGGGCAAAATGAGAGTCATCATGGAAGGTGTCCCTGCCCATGGCAGGGGTTTAGAACTGGCTGCTCTTTAAGGTTTAATACAAACCACTCTATGATGTATAGTTGTATAGAGGAATAGAGCTTGATGTTTGCCACTCAGGTCCATGCTATAAACAGTCAGCTCTGATGACACCGTAAACCCCTAAAAGAGATGCTGTGCTAGTGTAACAGTGTATGTGGGCTTCCAGGTCTTGTTTGTTGTTCTGCCACTCTGTTGACAGGTGGACAATATTGGGATGTTTCTGGTCCCTTACATTCATTTGTTGAGTACAGTTTTTTTTCCTTCATCCAGGTAGCACTGTGCCTTTTTGCATATTGGCTTTGCTTGTCCTTCTTGAGAACAATTCCCTCTTCAAACTTAACGTACATAAATTAATATCAGAACAAGATGTAAGGTGGCATTCTGATCTAAATTCTTAGGTTTCAAATTTTAACTATTTGGTACAAACTTCAGCCCTTAAAATGTATTTATTTTATCACACTAAGAATGGGTTTTATCTCTGTGTCTTCATGACTTTTCTTGTATTGCATATACCCAGTGATTACACTTGAATATATTACTACTGTAAAATAATTCTATAAATATTTCTGAGAAAAGCTGAGGTTATAACACTTACGAAGCATATTTAAGCTTCATATTACAGGAAGCAATATTTCAGCTGAAACCATTTTTAAAGAGATATAAAAACGGTATCAGAAGACATTTTTAGCAGTCAATAAGCTTAAAACTTACAGAATAATGTAAGATTTAGCAACTGCTTTTTATGCCTACTTAGTCAGATAGTGGACCCATCTAAAGTAGTCTATCAAAGGAGCAGCATTCTCAAGAAATTTCAGTAATATCAAGGCCATTGTAAAATAAAACAAAACCATGAACTCAGATCATAGCAGATGCTTAAAGGTTCTCAGACTAGGCATTTTGCTAACAGCATTTAACCAATGATGTTCAGACCAAGAGCTGCTTGATGGAGGGTCAAAGTCACTACTTCAGTGTTGATTCTTCTCTCACACTCTGTGTGCAGAGTGTGCATACCGTGGCAGTTCACCATGGAAGGCAGCTTCTTGAGGACTTGTAGAACAGGGTAATAGTAAGATGTTTTGTCTAATCTAACTCAGTGATTCTGTTATACTCCTTGGGGAAAATAATAGAGCTGTGCTTGAAATTGAGTTGTTGCTTTTGTTTCCCAGATGTTTAGTGTATACTTAAGAAGCCTCACTCTGTTCTACCTTACACCAAGTAGAGCAATTATGCTTTTGTATGTGTAAATGCAGAGGCACTTGGTGAATCTGATGGTGCTGTGTCCCAGATGTCTTTTACTGACACCTTCAGCTTTGTTGTGATGTCATAACTGTTTATGAAGAGTGAAGAAGTTGAATTTGACTAATGTGACCTGACACTTTTGCTACAAAACCGTTGTTTTAAGTGTATATGCTTTTTCAGAAAGTGTGCCTTTTTTTTTTTTTAATAATAATGAAAAAATGACAACCCTTTTAAAAATTTTACTTTGAAACTCAGTGTTTTTACTTTTAGTTCTCTACTACCTACCTTCTTCTTCCCTCCCTTCTTTGTTCAAATGGAGAGGATATAAGAATTCAGATGCTGCATGTCTTAAGCGAAAGCATTCCGAAGGTATAGTAATTGTAGATTTCTTTCTTTGTAGTATCCTGGCTTACAAAGCTTTACATTCTAGTTTGCTTATATCAGTTAAGTGAATTAGATTTACAAGCTTCAATTTCTTGAGCTGTATTAATGCCACTTCTTTAAAACGGAAGGAGAAAGCATCATAAATACTTAGAAGAAAAGTAGAAGTGTTGTGAATCTGAGGGAAAAGTAGATGCCAACAGTATCATGCGGTAAACCTTATTATAATTGTTTGTGACTGTGATGAAAGCTGTAAACATTTTTCCTGTACTCTTTAGGTGTGGTTTGTCCATGTCAATAAACTAAAAGCAAATTTTTAGAACAGCAGCAGGCCTGGTGTAAGATAAATTATGCCAAAGAAGAAGCAGAGGGTTTATACTAGACAATGTTTTATTTGCCACTCTTTTTTTCAATAATGCATGCATCTTTAATTATATGTTGTAAATTGTATTTTACTGCAGCATTTGTGTGAGTACTGGAATGAAATGAGACTGGGCATATGGTATAAACAAGGGAGGCTGTACAGAATGCGTGATAAGGCTGCTGTGTTGTAAAAAACAATTTTGAACTTTGCAGCAGCTGGTGGTGTATAAATTTGTTTCAGAAAGTGGGAGTAGATCTTACAGGGGCCATTAATGATTGCAGAAGGCTCAGAAGTACTTGGCAGAGAAAGACCAGTGACATCATTAAAGCCAGTAGAGATTAAATTTTTACTGACTTCAAGGAACTAAACTGCTGAAAACTGCACCCTTGATTAAAAATGGAAATGCATGTGGTAGGTTTAGAGTTATTCTTGTCATACTACACATTCTTTTAGCTCCTAGGAATATTGTCAAGTATGAGAATTTATTTTCACATGCATATATGTTTGCCTTTTGACTTTTTACCTACATTTTCCTATAATTGGGTCCAAATGAAAATGCCTGAAATCAAGATGTTGTAAGAGTAAATAGTAAACGTTTTTCTGCTTCTTCTCAGACACTGAACTCAAATCTGTTAAAGGTGAGTAAGTGTAACTACTCTTGATCAGTAAGAAAAGACTTCTGCCTTTTATTTTGTGATGGTAATTTTGAATTTATTTTGCATAGTTCTGGAGGTTTCTTTCCTCCAAATCTTGTTCAGTTGTGGTAATGAATATGCTTGAATTGAAATGTTAAAAGTAGATGCTTATGTAGCGAATAGTGACATTGATGAATTGAGAGGTAGTGAAGTGTAATACAAAATGACAGCAATATTAAACAGTCCTTTTTAATTAAAATCAGTAGCCTTTTTAGTGGCTTTGCATTTTATTTTTTTTTTTTAATAAATTAGGAAAGGTTTTAAAATCCACAGCTCTGTGTACCAGCTGTAGTTCTGCATATGAGGTTTACATACCAGGACTTCAGAGTTGTTTAAGAAAGAACAATAGCAGCCAAATTATGCTCTCAGCTACCTGCATACTATGGCAGGCTTTAGTGCAGAAGCTACTGCTTACTGATTGCAGAGAAGATTGATTTAAAAATACCTGAAAAAAAAGAAGGCAGAAGAGGTTTCGTATGGTACATATTCCTTCTCTAGTCTTTAGTCTGACTGGCATGACAGAGATGGAGGTAGTGTCAGCAATTAGCATTTCAAAGATGCTTTCCTCTAGGTTTATTTTATCTTGAGCATAGTCAAACTCAGGTAGAAAAGAATCACCCCATGCTTTGGTCTTGGCAGGTAGATGAAAGAATGACATGCTTTTGGCTGAGATAGAGTTCATTTTCTTCCTAGTAGCTGGTACAGTGCTGTGTTTTGGCTTTAGTCTGAGAGCAATGCTGATAACACACTGATGTGTTAGACAGACAACAACTAAAGTTGTTGCTCAGTAGGTCTTACCCTAATCAAGGACTTGTCAGGCTCATGCTCTGACAATCAGAAGGGCCACAAGAATCCAGGAGGGAGCAGAGACAGGATGCGTGACCCAAGCTAGGCAAAGGGGTATTCCATACCGCAGCACATCATGCCCAGTATATAAACTGGGGGGACTTACCCAGAAGGCCCAGATCACTGCTCAGGTCAGGCTCGGTATGGGTCAGCTGATGTTATTGTGTATCACTTGTATTTATTTTTTTGGGGAGGGTTGGGGTGTTTTTTGCCTTTTACTCTTATATTCTTTCCCCTTGATATTTCCCTTATTCTTACTATTATTAGTAGTAGTATTATACTCTTCTTTAGTTATTAAACTGTTCTTATCACAGTCCGTGGGGTTTACACTTTCAGTCCTCTTCCCCGTCCTGCCCAGGGAGGGAGGAAGGAGGTGTGAGAGAGTGGCTGCGTGTTGCTGAGTCACAAGCTAGGTGTAAAGCATGAGGAAGTATCAGGTAAAAACCCAGGTGCTTACCTTAAAAGGTATTTAATTTTAAACTACTGGCCCCATGAAATGCAGTGTTCAGGTGTCTGTCTGCAGTTGGTGCTGGAGGCGTTTGGCTCCTCAAGCGCTTCAGCTGACAGGATTTTTTGCACTATCAGTGCACCTGCAGTGTGCTCATCCTTGCTTCTCCATGGGTTTTGTGCTATAAGTATAAAAAATAGTGCAGGTTTTCTACTCCTTGGTTATTCTCTGGTTATTTTGTCTTAAGATGAGTTTCTGCAGTCTAACTGAGATCAGGTTCTTGAGGCTATAGGAATATGTATTCTGTATTTTATGTTTACCTTTCCAGTTTTCAGATTTAAACTCTTTAGATGACTTTTTTCCCCTGTGTTCATCTCTCTTGGTGGAACTGGAGGTTTGTGTGATAGTGACTATTGATTTCTTCAGCTGAAAGAAGTAATTTCTTGATCCCTCTCACTTCACCTATGCTTCTCTCCTTGTTTTTGCATGGCTTGCTTGCTGCTGTCTAGTGTCAGGCTGTCTTCCATCTGCAGTGGGGTTATGCCTTCCACATACTCATACTGTAGGTGTCTGTCTCTGTTGGTATTCCAGAAAAACTAAGCAGTGTACAAAATACTAGGCTTTTCTGCTTGTAGGGAAGATGAACTTACAAAGATGCCTTCTAAGAAAGCTGTGCATGCTGTCAGAGAAGTAGTTCACGTGAAAACAAAGCTGCAGGCAGTCGGGTCCAGAGGTAGTTTCCTTTCCAGTGGTTTCATGGGAGACCCTTTGTCTTCTGTGCCTGATGTTCAGAGATGCCATAGGCACAGTCAAATCTCAGTGAAGCTCAGCAACATCCTAGCCTGATGCCCTGGGGAGAATCCACAAACACAGAAAGTGTGCTTCTGAAGGACCCAGAAGGCAGAGGAATTAACATGAGTATTCCCTTGTGGCATATCTACTGCCTAATCTGAATTCTGCGACTTGGCTTCGTCAGCCACTCTACAACATCGCTTGATGATTTCCTGACACTCTGTGACATCTCTTGGTATGAAAAGCTCCTGTGTTGTCGTTTTTACCATGTCTGTAGCATGAATGAAGCTTATAGGACAGTCACGGTTTTGTTCTGCCAAAAGAATGTTAATCACATTATCATTTCTAGGAAAACATAGCTTTGTTTTCTGTGTTCAGTTTCAAAACAGCAGTGGCAGCCCTTGTTATCCTGTACCTGGAAAACGCAGTTTGTGTGTATCAGTTTTTTTAGGATGCTTACTTTCAGATTGCTATCAAGACATTTCTTCCCACTCTGGGACTGTCAGCAGCAGAAGGTCCTTTTGGTTGGGTTCTTGACAGTCTCGAGAATCTCTTTACAGTTCTCAGTGCAGTGTTTGCCCTCATGAAGAGGTACCTTATTACAGGGTTGTTTTGTTTTTACCAAAAGAGTATCTCCGGTGCATAGTGACAGGGAACCACTGTCTGCCTAGCTGTTCATGAGCACATGGCTTGTGGATCATTTATCCTTGTGACTGATACCAGCTATGTAGTTCTTCTCGCCACTGGGTTTCTGCCATGCAGATCTGCAAGAGCGCATCATTTTTCTCTCCCCAGACAGATCTTATGCAAGGATGGAGAAAGCACAACAATATTCATTAAGTGGGATGTCACTCATATTTTGAAGGGATATTTTTGCTCACTAAGAGGGCCTGGAGCTTAGGATGATAACTTTATTAGGGGGTTTCTGTTCCACTGAGGATGAACAGACATCTTGGATATACTTTATTTACATATATATAAAGGGGAGACAAAATCTCACCCCGCTTCAGTAAGAGGATGGTCAGCTTGTGGAATGGGTGCATTGATCCCCAGGCAGACTTTTTAAAAGGTGCATCCCCTGGGGTTTCAAAGCAGAATGCCAAGATGGAGCACACAGCTTTGTTTTGAGCCAGGTGACTCTTGTTAACTCTTCAAGGAATATGTCTCCTCCTGGTTGGTAAGATAGACACCCTGGTAGCATTATCCAGACTTCTGCAAAATACTGCGCTGGAGTGCATGGTGCTGCATGGTGCCTTTGCAGGCGCTGTTTTTCAGTGCTTAAGTGACTCTACTGCTGGTTTGGACTTTGCTCTGTACACATGGATAGGAACTCAAAAGCAAAGCAGTGAGTGTGTTGGTAAACAAATTTACTAAGAGCTGCAAAATAAAAGGTTTGTCAAAATTGCAACATTTATAGTCTTACTGGCAAATCGGTAGGTTGAAAAGCTAGAACGCGTTTTTGATTCTGAGTGCTGAGTAGAAAGGAAGTGTGTATAGTCCCAAGTGCTGTGGAAGTACATATCCAGCTTGTCTGCAGGATGTTTGTTAACAACACATCTCAGGTAAGTTTCAAGAGACAAGATTCTACTGAAGATTACTGGTCATATCATGTGGTGCTTGTGTTAACAGGAAACCAAATTTTTCGAGTTCCCTTTTGATGGCATTGGTAACTATGCAGAGAGGTAGTGTTGGATATTTCTTGTGCAGTTCCTCAGTGCTTGCATGTCTTGTAGTTGATTTTGATGTGCCCTTCAACATACATGGTTTGATAAACACCATTAAAGTTAGAAATTTGTTCTGCCCAAGTGCGAATAACTCATGCAGGGTAGGGAAAACCTACTTCTTTCTGTATATTCTTTCCAGTAAAGAAGCTGGACTTGATTCCAGAAGAGTTTGAGGATTGCTTCTCCCCAGGCTGCTATTCTTCCAGTGGTAATAAGCAACTCAGCCACAGGCCTCTCCATCCCTTCCCTTCCTCTGTATGCTTTGGACATTGAGTACAACATTCTCCGATGTTCCTGCCCTCCTCTGTCAGCTTCCCCAAGAACATACTACAAGAGAGATTTTACAGAATGCAGGTGGAACAGCTCTTAAAGACCTGCCAGACAATGCATAAAAAGTCTGCATTGGTCATGGAATTGAGGATGGAGGAGATTGCAGAAACATGTGCAAGGAAGTCCTCTTGCCTTTGCCCCTTGACTGTGTGCCTTTCTCAGGATATCACAGTCTCTGTTGCATTGCCTCCAAGTCTGAAAGAGGAAGTTTTGCTGGTAGTTTATTTTCCTTCTCCAGTTCTAAATTGAGATTTCTGGCCGTGGACTTATGTCTGCACCTGCAGGGATGTTTATGAGTTCTCAGCTTCTTGCTCTAGCCTGTTTTTACCCTAAGCTGACATGTCTGCTCTTCAAAGAGTGACTTCCTTCTCTCTTCTTGCTCTGTCAATGTAAACCAGCACTAGTTATCTTCTGTGAATCAGTTACTTACTAGAGCAGAAGAGTTAATCCTTTTCTAATGCTCTCGTTTCTTACAGACTTCATTTAGTTTTTCATCAGGCTATGCCAGGGCTGTCTGCCTTGGCAAAGAAACAAAAAATAGAGGAGAAAGGTTGCAACTTTTACCTTAATGTGTCTGGTTTGTGCTATGGCAGAGTTAAAATATGATATAATCATTGCTTAGGCTTTCTCAGAATGTTTTCAGATGAGTGTAAAAAATTCATTTGAGTGGCCTCAAGTAGGGGACAGGTTGAAACTGTTACTGGGGTGGAGACAAACACCCACAAAAAAAATCCCCACAAACCAAAAATCCCCTGTGGGTGTTTTCTGTGACTTTGGACTTCTCGCAAGACCAATGACAGTTAAATAACAACATTTTTTTGGTTATGGGGCTGTTGCTGTTGTCAGCTCTCCAAACATTGCGTATCCCACATTAGGTGAGACCTAAGCAACAGATTTTCAAACGTAGGTGAAATACAAATTACCTTACTCTGCTCATTCAGGCTCCAAGCTTTAGATGAGAGATTCTGATACACATTACAACATGGCCATTGTGTTTAATTCTGACAATCAGGCAGTGTGTCATGAGGTTGGTCCTAGAGTTCAATCAGTTCCAAATCTGGAAAACACAATAACAGCACAAAAACCAGTGGAGCTCTTAGTGCTTTTTGAAAGAGCTAGATTCTGTTCCATGCTAGAAATTATCATTCAGAAGCTTTCTCATTGAACCATATTTCCAGCTTCTGGATATTTCTGAAAGGAAAGAGATGCACTGAAGCCTTCTAGTAGTGGAGCCTTGAAAGCCTTTCTGTTACAGCAGAGTAAGTTCACAAGCTGGGATCTTACTCTACAGATGGAAGAGAAACAAGATAGGAGTGAAATTGCTCTTTTTCTAGTGATGAGAGTACATGTGGCAGCCACCTGGTCATCTTACCTAGCTGCAGTTTTCAGGATGTGTTGTCCTGTCCCCTTTGGTTTTTATTTTCAGCTAAGGGAATATTTCAGAAACTTACCATCCTAAGATGAGGGTAGGAGGAGAATTGATGTGAAATGTCCTCAGAGGTGGTCTCCAAACTACTGCTTGTCCTGGCCAGATTAATCCTAAATGTAAAAGCTTTTCAAGGTAAGAAGTAGTACAGATTTAGGTACAATGGAGCGCCAGATTTTAACCTGTATGTAAATTACACTGTTCTCTCTTTCTCTGAAGAGTCATTTTTTCCCTCTTACCCATGTAAATTAACTGTTTTTCTCTTTTGCTGCAGCTATTCACAGTCTGAAGTTGAGTCGCAACCATGTGGACTGGCACAGTGTGGATGAAGTGTATCTGTACAGTGATGCAACAACATCTAAAATTGCACGAACTGTTACACAAAAGCTGGGGATCTCCAAAGGTAATGTTTTTCAGAGTTTGTAAAGAATACTGTAAATACCAGTATTTTAAATTTGTTACTGGAACACCAGAGGGAGATTGCAGGTTTGAAGTTTTCATGTGTCACTTAGTCCACTTTGGCCATTGCATTTTTTGCAGTAGAGTATATTAGGGTCCTTAGGTTGTCATACATAATTGTAACTAGATGTGAATCGGCTGTGACTTATTACATATTTTATTATTATTTTGGATGCAGCAGTTAGCACTACATAATAAATATATGAAAATATTACAGTGGTAGAGTCCAGCAGCTACAATGTAAGAATTACAGATTCCTTTGCAACCTTAACTTTACTGCCTATGTGCTTGCATAACACAGTGCATTCCTTAAATACATGATCATATCATCCCCCTCACCACCTCTTGCATTTTTTTCCATTCATTAAACAGACATATGAACTTAGAGGAGGGGTGAAGCATTTAGACAAAAATTGTTTCAAGTAAGGATCCAGGCTCATTTAAGCTCAAAACTACCAGTCATAAATCCAGCAAGGCTGAAATAGTTGGAAGAGAGGATGATCTCTCTCAAGCAAAAGTTAGATTATTGCCAGCCTTGAAAATTGTAAGTTGTTCTCTCAGTTGTGGTGCTCCTGTGCACTGCTGGACAACTTCAAAAACAAGAACATACACATTTGTCTTCTTCCTTGGTCTCTGAAGAAACAAGATCAGATTTGCCTTTAATCTCCATGCTTCTGTCCTGTAATTAATGCCCTCTTACCCCACAGGTTGGGTGGAAAATTAATTAAATGTTTACCAAAGCTTAATATAATTCAGTGCTTCAGTTCCAAAAGTAGTCTGTGTCCAGAAAACAATGTAGATATTGTGTAATAAATAAGTAAGATCTGACCTAAACGATTTGAGGAGAAAAATATCAAATAAAAGCCCGCTTGGTGAACAAAACCTGTCCTATATAAAAACTGCCCTTAGCATTTCTGTAGTGTTTTCTTCCTTTTCAAAACCAAAAGAAGTTGGTTTCAATTTTTGTGGAGGGGAATGATGCTGCCTTCTTCTGTGTGGCCATCTGAAGGGGTTGCTGGCCTCTCGTGCAGGTTACACAAGGCTGTGATCCTCTATATGGGTCTGTCACTAGAGGGGGATGAAGACACACTGTGCCAGTGGGTTTCTCAAGCCGTTGGTGTAATAGTGAGAGAAAACCCATGTTTGCCCTGGGTAATTGATTTTTGGTTTGGCTACTGGACTGGAGAGTGAGTGGGGAAATTTGAGGTTGGATCAGCTTGAAATAAAACACAGCTTTTCCCCATAAAAATGAAAAAATGTAAGCTTTTCAAACAGCTCTCTTAAGTGGGTCAGAGAGAATGACAGTGTTTACCAGGTTTAGGGCAGATCGTTTCCATGATTCCTTCCATGCTGTGGGAGTAAGGTGGAGATACAAGGAAGTTTAATGATTGAGTCACAAAGAAGAAGGGTATGGTGTTGTAAAAGTGGATGGACAGCTATTTTCTAAAAAGTGTTTTTTGAGAATACTTCTGGAATTAGTTACTTTTACAGTGGAAATGGCCTCGTAATACACTGACTGATACAATTAATTTCATCTAGTTGCAGATATTTATAAATACATGCTATTCCTTTATGTATAAATTTGTTTTCAAAATACTTTAATGTGTTGGTCTGAGAAAAGTCAAGCTTCTGTCAACTTCATAGAATGTAACTGATCTAGGATAATGTTTTTTCTGCAGCTTTAAGTAGTGGGACAAGGCTACATAGAGGCTATGTAGAAGAAGCTACATTAGAAGACAAGCCACCACAAATTAGTCACATTGTGTTTGTTGTGCATGGTATTGGGCAGAAAATGGACCAAGGAAGGATCATCAAAAATACAGCTATGTGAGTGCTTTGTAGTATTTGCAATACCCATCTAGCCTGGTTATAAGGCTGACATTAACAAATGACAGCAGACCCTTTGGTTTAAGCTGTATCTTTTCCTGTTTCCTTCTGCTCCTCTTCCCCTGAGTCTTTATATTGTGGGTGCAATACTTTCTATGTGAATTTGGATGAATGGACTTAGTGAGAGTAGCTGCAAGCAAGAAGAGCAAAGATACATTCTGTTTTTATGACCAACACTCACAACTTTACAAGGGCATGTAATGACAGAGCAAGGGGGAATATCTTTAAAGTGACAGAGGGGAGATTTACATTAGGTATTTGGAAGAAGCTCTTCTTTCTGAGAGTGGTGAGGCACTGGCACAGGGTGCCCAGAGAAGCTGTGGCTGCCCCATCCCTGGCAGTGTTCAAGGCCAGGTTGGATGGGGCTTGCAGCAACCTGGTCTGGTGGAAGGTGTCCCTGCTCATGGCACGGAGCTGGAACTGGGGGATCTTGAAAGTCCCTTCCAACCCAAACCGGTCTATGTTTCAAGATTCTGTGTCTTGTAGGGCACTGGCCTGTGAATTTCTAGCACCATTGACTTTGCAGACAGAGCAGGGAGCAATTTTTCATTTGATCAAAATCAAGGAGAATCTCTGTTGTTCTGGCTAGTTGTCAGAATAGCAGGCAAGAGAAGTGTGTACTGGCAAGAGAGGGGAAACAGGGAGCTTGTGGGAATGTTGGCTGTCAACTGGACAGTTACTTCATGCAGTTGGGAAGTATTGCTGTGAGACTGTTCATGGAGTTCTGTGCATAGATACAAGTTGAAAACTGAAGTGTGATTGAAAGCTTACTGGATCTTCTTATTGAATGTGTATTTCGAAGACTAGTTTGCAAGTGGCTTGTGATTTGACATCTGAGGTAATTCCAAAGGCCACTTAGAGTCCTGATGAATGAGGAGAGAAACTCCTGAGATAAGAGACTGCTGTACCTGAAAAGATCTTTGAATATTAGATGAAGGTGTAAAGTCATGATGACAGTGTTAATTACAGATCTGTGTTGTGCAGATATTTTAGTATGTGTTTCCCAAATAGTTCTATGTTCCATGAAAATTGACGGGAATAGTGACATACCAGTGACTCCTGTGAACATGTATGTAGAACTGGGATTGCTGATTTCATGGTAAGAGCTTTGTGAACCTCCCTTTAAATCCAGAATGGCAATGTATGTCAGTGCTAATGTGTCATCGCTGTTGTGTGTACCATCATGTCAGTAGGCTCTTGTGTTCTTTCAGCTCGTTCTTCTGCTCTAGTGTCCTCTGGTGTGGTAGAGCATAACTCTTGATTTCATTGCTGTGTCATTTGTCATCTCAAAGCAATGACATGCTACTCCTCACTACCCTTGTTCTGGCACTTACCTGCTCTTTTATTTGTGTTGTTTAAGAGCAAGCAATCAAACCAAAGAGAAGAGGATCCACAGCCCTTGATAAAAAGCTGGTTAGTCACCAAAATAAATCTAAAAACTTAATTCATTTTTTTTAAGATGCAATTACTTTGGAAAGGCAGGAGACCCTAAGTATAAGTTGCTGGTTTAACAGTGAAAAGAAATGAAACTCACATCTTGGAACCATTAAGGTTTTCTGGTTTTTCTTTTTCCCTACCTCATTTTCTGTTGAACATACATACAGGGGTTGTGTGGGTGGTCTTGCTTCAGCTCAGGACACAGTGCATAGGTGTTCATGCCATAAGAAGTCCTACTTTAATTGGCAGCCCGTTATGTGAAATCTTTTATCTACAACGGAAGCCGGAAGCAAGACTTTTTATGCTTCAGTAGATCTTGCTCATACCCTCAGGAAATATCAGGCAGTATTGCATAGCCTTTTTAAATGCTAATTGTTGGTATAAGTTGTGTATTCTTGTACAAAATCTGCAAATTGAAAAATTTTGGGGTCTTGTGTTGGATTTTTATTTCCTTTTAATAGCTTTATACTTAGCAGTAAGGAACATCCCATATGTTGTAGGAAGAGATTTTAGAAGAAATGGCTGCCAAGCCAGCACAATGGCAGCTCTCACAAGCCGTACTAGTACTTTCTCTTAGTACCTTCAGCCATGGTTTGGGTGTGTATTTTTTTTTTTTTTTCTCTTTTTTTCTCTCTTTTTTTTTTTTTTTTTTGTCTTCTTTTGCATTAGAGGGACAGGAAGTAAGATGTTGCCTTTTGAAAAATCATAAGATTGATAAGGACAGGTATTTTTTGACTGCGCATGTGTTAAAGCAGCAGCTGAAGATTTCAGTGGTTTTTTCCTTTTAAATGCACACTCTTTAGTTTGAAACATGTAGTTACAGCCATGCTAAGTCTGTTAACTTAAGCCAGACGTCTGCCCATCAGTGTCACCACTCCTTCCCTCATCAATATATAGGTACCACTGGGCAGCAGATGTAGCAGGCATTATCATCCCTCAGAGCTCATCCTTGCTTTGGGCTGCATGCAGCTGAGAAGGACGTGGCTGTCACTTGTGATGTACAGTTATAATGTGTCCTGGTGTGGGAATCTTGTGGTAGATGTGCTTCTTAGAAATTGGTTTTGGTTTAGGCCCCAGGACATCTGGCAGGAGCCATTCCTTGCAGAGAGCCATCAGTCCTCTCAGTGAATGCTGAGACATGGATTTATATGACACTTTTCATCCAAGGCTTTTAAACTGCAG
Organism: Psilopsiagon aurifrons; assembly: GCA_025447955.1. NCBI lineage: Eukaryota > Metazoa > Chordata > Aves > Psittaciformes > Psittacidae > Psilopsiagon > Psilopsiagon aurifrons. The sequence goes on from JAOEHY010041584.1 coordinate 33,260, forward strand.
TGTGTTGAAATTTGGTTGAAAGCAAGCAAACTTTTACCTAAGAAACGTGTCCTGAAGGCAGGTAGTAGAGAGGTGGGGGTCGGTCTCTTCGCTTAAGTAATAAGCGAACAGACAAGAGGATGTGGCCTTAAGTTGTACCAGGGGTGTTTTAGGCTAGATATTAGGAAAAATGTCATCACCAAAAGAGTTGAAACAGGCTACCGTGGGAAGTGGTGGCATCACCGTCCCTGGAGGTATTCAGAAGACCTATAGACATGGTGCCTATGGGGACATGGTTTAGTGGTGAGCTTGGCAGTGCTGGGTTAATGGTTGGACTCAGTCTTAAAGTTTTTTTCCAGCCTAAACGATTCTGTGATCCTGAGTACAATTTGCTTGAGTTTTATATGGTTGAGAGAGACTCAGCCAGATGCCTGGGTAAAATGCAAGACCTGATGGAAAATGGTGGAGAAAAGGAAAGGGTGGCCACAGAGAAAAAAGGAGAAGAAAAAGAAGTATGTGATTCTCTGGGGAGAGAACAGAGATGGAATGGGTTGAGCAAGATAAACTCTTTGACACCTTGCATTTTCTGGTATGGTGCTCAGAGGGACTGTGGGGTCTGCAGAAGAGCATGGTTCAGGTGCCTTCCCCTTCTACCATCCATGCAAAAAAAAAAAAAAATCTCTTGCGCATTTTGTCTTTGTCGCATATATTTATTGATGCTTCTTTATGGGTTCATCCTACCTTGGAATAAAACATTTCTATTTGGCTCAGCCTGTGTGAGTGTGACACTTTGGTTCATAGCACAAAAACGTAGCCTCACTTGAACAAGTGGACCCAAAAGAAATAAAAGGAGAAAAAAGAGCAAAAATAGAGTTTATATCCCAGATGTGGAATACTGTGCCTGTTGCCCAGGCCAGTGAGAGACCCTACCACAGCTCATTTAATATGCTCTGTCCTCATGTTACCAGCTGGAGAAGAAATTGGTGCAGCTCATGTGATGCATCTTTTATCATTAGACAGATCCTGTTGGCTATGGAGGTTAAAACAGAACTCTCTTTCTAGGGTGATTTAAAATTATATGTGCTAATCTCATTAAGTAATGGAGTTCAATCTTATCATTAATGTGGCTAGATGCTATAGTTGCAGGGTGTCCTGTAAGTACACAAATGGAAAAGAAGCATTTTATTGATGCTTGAATGAAGAAGTCTTTGGTAGATGTGACATAATTTTGTTTTTCCACAGTGTAGTTAAACACATTTATTATCTAAATGTTGACCAGCAGCTGGTACAACAAGCTGCTCCTGTCAGTGCTGATATTAACTGCAGATCTTGTCTGGGAAGAGACTGTACCTCCTCCAGGCTGGAACAATGATTCAGCCAACCTAGCGTGACAGAAGAATGTGCTGTGAGCTGCTTCGTTAGCATTGCGGTGATTAAGGATTAAAATGGCATATTCTGTATTTCTGTGTAATATAACCCAAGATATTGTGGCATAATACGCTTAATTGGAGAGCGGGGTTGTTTGCCATCAGGTGCAATATTCTGGCATTAGCAGGTTTCAGATAAGGTACCACGTTAACTTTAAAAAAATAATAATTTTGGGTTATCCTTTTACTGTACACACTTTAATACCGTTATTTGGAATATTTTTTCACTGAAACACAATGTCTAATTTTGTTGAACTTGTGCTTCTGGATTGAGGGGGAAGAGGTTGTCCTACATTTAAAATAGAATTTAGGAATGTTACTATCCATGTCCTAAATCTCCTTTAAAAAATCCTCTTGTTTTACCTGGCTTATGTAAAGATCAGACCCTCGAAATTTCATCATCTCCTGTGCTTGGAAAATTGAATGGAGTAGCTGCTCTGTGTATTTCTGTAGAAGCTGTAATGTTGTGACACTTCTTGGCTGCTCTTACCCAAAAATTGGCATCTGTCTGCCTCTGTCCAAATTTTTTGTTTTGATTCAAAAATTGTATTTGCCTGTGCTGCTGCTCGTAGCACAGAACTTGCTGTGTACAAAAGCAATGTCATTTTGGCATTCAGTAATCACCAGTTACATTTTTATTGCACGTCCCATTAGAAAGCATTTTAATTATGGGTTATCATTATAATAATTATCTCAGAATAGCTATTTTGGTGAATTTCCAGTGGTGTGCAAGCCCTTACAGAGTGCAGAGCCTCTCAGGCCTTTCAGTGCATCAAATACACACTGCTGGAATCAAGATTCTCTGTAAATTTTTTCCTATGATAGTTAGCTTTTCAGATACTTTGTAGCTTTGCCTATTTTCCATTTAAATGCTTGCATTGCATTAAATACATATTACATGCTTGCTTTCCATTCTTAAGTGCTGGTAATATTTCTGAAATTAAGCATGCAAATGGTAAAAATTGTCTTACAGGTTTCAACTTGAGCTTGCTGTGCAATCTAAATGAAAAGTTCAGCCCAAGAGGTAAAAGGTGATAGGTCATTAAATGCTTTCATAAGAGCTTGTTTTGTGTAGATTTATTATCTAATGCATGACTGCATATTGGAGGGCAGCTGTAACAGCCTGTTCAGAACTTAGATGTATCTATAGATCTGTTCTTGTTCCCATCCTTCCTGCAGCCCTCATTTCTGCCCAGTGCTGCCCTTTTACTGCCCACACCAGCACAACTGTCTGTATGATCCCATTGTAATCTGAATCACTGCAGTTTGTCTGAAAAACTGGAGCCGCATCTGGAAGATGCGAGTGGCGAGGAGGCAGGAGATGACAGCAGTGACAGGGAATGCCTGATCTGCTTTATAGCAAAGCCAGCATCTCCATGAAGGGCAAGTTTGCCTGCCGTTTGGAAAGCAGTGCTGAGGAGGGAGGCACTCACACTTAGAGCACCTGGATTTCCACAGGGATCTTGTAATCAACTAACCAAGCAGCTTGAGTTCTTTTGATCCTGCTGAGTCTGATTATTCTTGAAAACAAAGTGCCAGTCACCATCATGCATACTGTGTTTGCATCTTAGAATTTCAGTCTTTCTTCCAAAATAAAATGAGTCTGCATGTATCATAGAGCAGAAATCTTAATGTGTCTGGTCTGAGAGCAGATGAATCCTTGAAGAACAGTGGCAGAAGATGACTTGTGTCTTGCAGTTGCTCTTTGAAATCCTCCTTGAGTAAGACTTGAGTTGGCATTTCTTCAATGCAGCTAAGCTTTTGGAAACAGCCCTGTTTCATTTCCTCTGGCTTGAGCAGATCTCGATTTTTATTACTCATGTCTGCTCCTCTCACTTTGACTTACTAAATTTAGCTCAGGTCAGCCCTGAGTTTCCTCAATAACTCCTGGTATTATTTCCTCAAAGAGGCAGTGAGTGCTGCCCTCCATACGAGGGAACTCCAGAGTAGTGAAAGCAGTTGAGGAATGCTTTAGAGCATAATTTGCCAGTCTTGTGAGCAAATCCAGGAATGGATCTACACAGTTTTGCAGGCAGTAGTGAGAGCTGTAGGTTGATTTTCCTGTGGGGACATCCCATTGCCCTCTCTCTTAAGTTGAGAGTTCAGAGTAAGAAGTTGGCTGGTTTAACGCTTTTAAAATTAAAGACCGTTCTCTTTTGCTTAGCTATGGATCGCCTGACTGAGAAGAGTCTGTAAAGGTGACTTGGAAATAAAACAAGTAACGTTTTTGAGCCTTCAGGCGTTTTGGTTTCTTACCAGCTATGAAGATCATTTTATAACATTTGCGAACTAGCTGAAGCTAGCTTGGTTTGTAGCTCCACAGTTTTTAATGTGATATTTGTGAATGCTACACAAGAGTAAAATTAGTAGCATAAGATTAAAAAACTCCAAAGCAATAATCCTAAATACGTTAACTTATCTCCAGAATATATTTCCTTAAGCAAGGATGTATACCTGTGAAAACAGGGTTTATTATTTATTATTTTAATCTGAGAAAGACAGACAAGCACATTTTATTTATGGTGAGTCTCAAAGTATGTATTTTCAGGCCATTACTTTTTTCATGGAAAACAGCAATATGTCAAAATGCTTTCTAAGGTATGAGTTACGTCTGTGCCTCAGTGATTTTTTTTTTTTTTTTTTTCCCCTTAGAAAAATCATAAATTGTAGTTGTTGCCATGGGTATGGATTTAAGTACTTGTTGCTTTGGGGTCAGTATTTCAACGACCATTTGTATTGAAAAGGAGAATTCTCTGCCTGTTTAGATGAGGATTTATTACTTCAGTTGGTAGTAAGTAGAGGGACTTTCCATCTGATAAAATAACTCAAAATATTTAAAAGCCAAAGAAGGAAACACAACAAACAAAAAAACCCAAACAAACAAAAAAACCCCTACAATACCTTTATAGCTGAACAGATAAGCATATTTATAGCTTATATATAGCATGTATGTATGCTGGGGCTTTGATGTTAGCACAGCCACATTGCTTGGCAATTGCACTGAGTTTTATTAGAATTTATAACATCAAACTGTTGATCAGAATCAGTGGGAGCTGTTGTATAGTGCCATTCGCTGTAAATGAGATGTGTTGCACTGGGGATTGTTCTGCTGGTGTATTTCAATGCCTCCATGATTCTTGTGATCAGGACATTGCTGCTGTAAAATACCAAAAGAGAGGATAATCGTACCTCTGACAGTATTTGGCTAGTAGCACTGAACTGGATTGCCTCAGAAAGTTTAATGAAAAGCGTAACAGTTAAATGTTGTAGTAACTATATCGTTCATATTTAGCAAAACCTTCAGTCAGTAATTTGTCTTAAGGTCAGCATGCAATGCAGTGTATCACAGTGGAGTAACATGCTCAAAACGTGGAGAAATGCAGTTGTTGCGTATTTGATTTGACATCAGTGAGGTAGCAGTTAATAAAATTTGACAAAACAGAGCTGTTGTGCACTCCTAACAGAATGCCTTTTGCAAGGCATAAAGGAACATGCAGAGCTGGGTTTTGGTTTTGTGTGCATTTGAATGTTTGTCTATAATTGTCCATAGAATTATAGAGTCATCTACATTGGAAGACCTTCAACATCAAGTCCAGTCTATTTACTCTAGGACTGCCAAGTCCACCACTAAACCATGTCACTAAGAGCCTTGTCTACACATTTTTGGAACACATCCAGGGCTGCTGATTCCACCACTTCCCTGCAGCCTGTTCCAGTACCTGATCACCCTTTCGATGAAGAAATTTCCTATAATATCCGATATAAACATCCCCTGGCACAGCTTGAGGCTGTTTTCTCTTGTCCTGTCACTTGTTACTTGAGAAAATAGACCAGAAATTTTTCCTGCAGAAGTTCCCTGGCAGTATTCAAGGCCAGGTCAGACAGGGCTTTAAGCAGCCTGGTCTAGTGGAAGGTGTCCCTGCCAGTGGCAGAAGGGTTGGAACTTGGGTGAGCTTTAAGGTGCCTTCCAACCCAAACCATTCTGTGATTCTAAGTCTGGATAATCTCAGCTGACATGAATGGGAACCCTCCAGATCCAAGTGCATTTCACAAAATTTTGGATAAGGTAAGAGAGCTTGGCACTGCTTTTAGGAGGGGAGACTTGAAGCCTTTTCCAAAAGCTCTGGCAGAATTGCTGGGCTGCGCTTTTTTTTCCAAACTCATATCTCACTTTAGAAAGGAGACTTTTAATTAAAAAAATCCTGTGTCAGATTGCTTGTTAATAGGTTTGGTAATACCTGGATCCTTTAGAACAGGAAGAAAAACTGTAGCTATTTGAAGATGGGGTTGTCAGTAGCTCTAATAGGTATTTGTAAAGTTTACAGCTGTTAATGATGTGTAAGTAGTTTCGATGTTCTTTCCCACACTATTAGGACTGGGCTATTTACTATTTCCTTTACTTAAAGTAATTGTTGCTGTGTGGAAGTCTATGCTTTATTCATAAAACCTTTCTATGCTTTTAGTGCTTTTAAGCCTAGAAGCTTTAGAACTGGATTTTGGATTTTGGATTGCTGCTTGCCTGGTTTCCTTCTAAATTTAACTGTTTCTGAATTCATCTAGCTCGCCACCATACTTCTTCATGCAGAGAAAGTTAAGGTGACTTGGCAATACCAAAGAACTGTTCCAAAGAGTATTCATTTAGATTTTAGGTCCCTGCATTTCTGGGTGCTAATAACCATACGATTTTGTTCAGACAGGCATGTTTCTCTTTTGTTATGGTTACTCAGGGACTCTATGAATGTTAATGTATTTGCTGAATTTTTATCTTCTTGATAATCTAGAAATTCCTTGTGGCTGAAGTTTGGCTCTCACACAAGTGTCCTGAGAGGCATGTTGTGTGGGGTGAGAGTGCAGAAGGTTGCAAGGCTAGGTCAGTTCCGGCCTTAAATCAACTCTGATTTAAGCAGATCCTCTTGCTGAAATATTCCCCCTGCCTCCCCACCATCGTGGGAAGGACATTCTGCCATCTCTTTAAACTAGATATTAGGAGTGCAATCAAATGAGGCTTTAAAAATAGAGATGCTGATCATTTGTATTTCTTGGCTGTTTGGTCAGGTGTCATGGGTTCAGCATCAATAATGGCTTTGGAAGAAAAGATGCTCCCTCTTCCCCCTCTTTCTTCCCCCTCTTTTTTTTTTTTTTATTCCCTTTCTTAGAAAGTAGGTTTCAGTTATGGAAAAGTGTGGTTTGGCTATCAGTTTCAAAAATTCGGTACACTGTTGATCGACATTTTTAGTGTCATAGTGGGCCTTTCCTGGGGAAAAAAAAAACCCTGACAGAGTAGGAGTATTCTTTATCTTCGTAGAAAATGTTTTTGCAAGGCATTGGCTTTCATACTCTTTCCTCAATGAAGTGTTTTTCTCTGGCTGTGCAGCTGATAAGGCTAAAGTAAAAAACGTAGAAGGCATTTTGCCCAAAGCCACCATCTTTCTGCAGCACTCAGGAGCTGCTTGTGATGGCTGAAATTCACCTCTATGCTTGTTCGATCAGACACATCTGCCTTCAGCTCTTCTAAGCAGTCTAAATCCTGCTAGCGACCTGTGTCCACACAGGGCGACAGCTACCCTGGGAGATTAAGAACAAGTTTGGTCAATACTTTGTAGAATCATCAGATAGAATCATAGAATAGTCAGGGTTGGAAAGGACCTTAAGATCATCCCGTTCCACTCCCCTGCCATGGGCAGGGACACCTCCCACTAAACCATGCCACCCAAGGCTCTGTCCAGCCTGGCCTTGAACACCGCC
>JAOEHY010041587.1:0-14220 GCA_025447955.1 Psilopsiagon aurifrons
GATCATCCTCGTGACCCTCCTCTGGACTTGTTCCAACAGTTCCATGTCCTTTTTATGTTGAGGACACCAGAACTGTAAGAAATACTCCAAGTCATCCTCCGCAGGGCTTTTCTGAATCTCTTCTCTGCCCAGCCTGTGGATGTGCCTGGGATTGCTTCAACCCAGGTGTAGGACCTTCCGGTGTATCAACCGAGCCACACAGCTTGGTGTCATTGGAAAACTTGCTGAGAGCGCACTCAGTCCCACTGTCTATGTCACAGACAAAGACGTTGGACAAGACCAGTCCCAGCACTGATCCCTGAGGGACACCACTTGTTACTGGTCTCTAAGTGGACAATGAGCTGTTGACCACAACTCTTTGCATGTGGCCATCCAGCCAGTTCTTTATCCACCATGTGGTCCACCTATCAAATTGATGTCTCTCTAATTTAGAGACAAGGATGTTGTGTGGGACAGTGTCGGACACTTTGCACAAGTCCAGGTAGATGCCATCAACTGCTCTACCCCTGGCCATCAGTTCTGTAGCTCCATCATAGAAGGCCACCAAATTGGCCTGGCAGGATTTACCCCTTAATGAAGCCATGCTCTGTCACCAAGCACCTTATAGTTTTTCATGTGCCTCAGCATGCCGTCCAGGAGAATCTGCTCCGAGATTTTACCAGGCACAGAGGTAAGACTGACTGCTCTGTAGTTCCCTGGGTCATCCTTTTTCCCCTTCTTGAAAATGAGGGTTGTATTTCCCTTTTTCCAGTCATTGGGAACTTCACCTGACTGCCATGATTTTTTAAATATGATGGACAGTGGCTTAACAACTTCATTTGCCAGATCCTTCAGGACCCATGGACTTGTGTACGTTCAGGTTCCTAAGATGGTCTTGAACCAGATCCTCTCCTACAGTGGTCCTAAGGTCTTCATTCTCCCTGTCCATGTGTCTGCCTTCCAAGACTTGGGTGGTGTGGTCGGAGCATTTTCCAGTAAAGACTGAGACAAAGAAGTCGTTAAGAGCCTCAGCCTTCTCCACGTCCAGGGTAGCCAGTTCACCTGATAGCATACCTGCCCTTGAGTTAAATTTTTGCTTAAATATCAAAATGATTGGAAAACTTAAGATAGGAAGTATAACTGTTGAAAAATATTTAGATTTTATCCTTAAGTGCCAATTTTCTTGATTCAGAATAATTCTCAAGGCATGAATCAAAGATTTAGAGTTTTGCTCCAGTGAGCAGTTTGCCAAGGTGCTTGAGTAGAGCAGAGCTGACTGGTGGTGCTGCTTGAGCTGGTGAGTGGTACTTGCTTTCTGTGCAGAGTGGTGGTGTTTTAATGCTATCCATGAATGGATGAAGCTTATTCATGGCTGCTGGGTTTGTTGCAAGTTGAAAATTTATGACCTTCCTCCTCAAGATGGCATTCCTGTGTAGTGGAAGTAGTTCAGTTATATGCTTGCTTTGGAGGAAATAATAGCAATAATCAATTTCAACCTGATTTTGTTTTTGCTTTAATTTCATTCTTTCCCTCTCTCTTAGTCCTTGACACTGTATATGAAAAATGGATGTAGAAGGCAAGTTACACATACAAATTTCATTAAAGTACTACCCAGCTTAATCTATAAAGCAGTCCAACTTGCCCTAATATCTAATACACATAATAATTACTTTTTATACTTTTCCCTTCAGGAGTAATCACAATCAATTTACTGAAAATGTGGTTTGCTAGTTTGCATTGGGGAATTGCTTTGCCTACAGTTGCCATGACATTGTTTCAAAGATGTCTTTAATTTTCCTTATTCTTGTAGAACAACTGTAGTTTGCAATTGTAGTAAATGACATAACTATCACAAAAAAAAAAAAAAATGAGGTCCACCAATAGGTTCCGGAGTGAAGGTCTGTTTTAATTTGTAAAAACCACTGAAGGAAAAGGGTGGCATTTCCCTGTAATATGACAAGTAGATCACTGTTTCTGAAAATTTGAGACTTCCGGAACTCCACTATGCTTCACGATTACAGCTATATAATCCAGTGTATGCTTCATCAGGTTTATTGACCTGACTTGAAAATATCATTCATGCTTTGCTCTCTTATAACATGACAGGCACATTAAATAATTTAATCTGCTCCACTAGGTAACCTGTATTCTGTTATCCTCTCTCCTAATGTGATAGAATTTTAGAACAGAAAGTAAACTGATAAATGAACACTGCTATGCGCTGATGATCTATTCAGCATATATTGTTGGATGAAGAATTTGCACACTGATTCAAAAGTGATAAGGTCAAAAAAAAGTAATTTTTTTTTTTTCTCCAGTTTATTACTTGCATCTGTCACTGAGCATCTTTTTTGGTTTTAGCGTTTAAATTGGAACATGAGTGGTTTGAATGGGTACCTTGTCTAGATAGAGGTTGCCTACTGACTTCTATATCAACTATCAGCTTATGATACTACTGGGAATGTCTGGATTCTTCAGTCTCTGCTCTACTCTCTAGAGAAATCTTGTATAATCATCTAAGTTTGCCCTTAAATGACAGAGTGGCACCACAGTTTGTAGTTGTTAAGCTACGTTTTCTTTAATCTCTTCTCTCTCTTCCTCTGTCCTTTTCCTCTCCTTTCCTTATGTTCCCCAGGAACCCTGCTCTCCCAGACTGTTTAGGACAGTATGTTACTTCTCTTTCTCATCTTGATATGCTTAATGTACTTTAGAGCCCTCGGCCTGACAACAGCTTCTCCTTTTTTGTTCAGTCTCATCTTTGCAATGTGATTAAGGCTGCCTTATGTTCCCTGCTGTGCTATGTGTGCTGCTAGTTCAAAGTTAATGAATTCTCTTCAAAACAGACTCAATGTTTTCAGGCAACTTGTGTGCATTGTTTCCGAGTTGAATGGTTGAAGGAAGTCAGTAGTCTCTACAAGTCCAAAACAAGTCCAAAACTGTCAATAAAACAACCCCTCAACTATGAAGCTAAAGTAGATGTTGACCCAATGCTAGATTTTGTAAATCAAGAATAAGCAAGAAAAGGGAGAAGTAAAAAAATCATGTTCCATATTTCGTGCAAAGATATATTGTCTAGAGAAGGTCATTGAATAGATTTCTTCTCTTCCCCTTCCCTCTTTCCCCTCCTCTCCTCCCCCCTGGTGAAAGAAATGGATGCGGTTTTGTTTAAAGAAAGGTTTTTATGGTCTTTTGTTAAAATCAGGAAGTTATATTGGCTTTCTGCTTTTAGGACTTCTTTTGAGAGGGAATGGATAGAAACTGAAATGCTTTTTACCAGTGAGAGAAAATGTCTTAAGTACAGTACAAGCTGAAATTACTGTTCTATATGAGATGAATAAAAAAATTACCTTTGGTTTATGTTTTTGTATTGACAGCTGCACCCCTCCATTTTTTAAGTATGGCTTAGATAACTTAGTCATGTAAGTATCAAAACCAGCATGACAAGCCAAGCAAATACAGGTTTTGTAAAAGCTTTTAGAGTTCAGTTGATTGATGCCACATCCCTTATCACTATGTAGCCATGCTGGAGATGCTTATTTGGTAAGTATGGTGCGGAAGTCTGATTCTTCCCACTGGCAACATAAGTAGTATTGATTTTATTTCTTTTCTTAGACATTTATTGTAAGAACAGCATTGCAGTATCTTTGTTTTCCACCTCTGGAATTAAAGATTTTTCTTACCTGATCAAATGGTATGAAACCTGAAGGAGAGAATAAGCCAGGTTATTGTAGTAATTTATCTCTTCCTGTTTTTGTTTTGGCTTGTTTTAAAAGGACTAACCAGCCAGGAATGTTCACAAAGAAAGAATTTGATCAGTTGGCCTCAGCAATAGACAGCTTCAGTCTCATGACATATGACTATTCAACACCACAACGGTAAGACTCCATCTAACATTGCAAAAAGATTGCTGAAGAAACTGACTCCCAGTTAAGTCACTATTAAATCTACAATATGAGGTCATTTTTTTAGTAAAGCAGATAGTGTGTTGTATCAGTTAATGAGGTTTTGGATTAGTAATTGTGATAGGTGAATTTTGAACAAGCCAAGAGCTCAGGACATTGTTTAACGGGAGAATATATTTGGCACCCAGATATTGTGAAAGGCTTTGTACTCAAGGTAAAAAAAATTCTTTCACTAGTTCCACAATATTTACTCTTTTCCAGGGCAGGTTCTTTTGTTATTACTTTTTTGCACAGTTCTGCAGGATAGGTACATGAATAATCTAATACATTCAGTTGTGCTTCAAAGCTAATTTTTTCAACAGTGACAATTCATTTGCCTCATCCTAGGCAGCCTTTTGGCAACACTGCTAATGTGGATATGTTTTTTCCATTCTTCCACTAGTGCCTCCCTTGTGCTGATACAGCTGCTTATGCACCAGTTCATCAAACCAGATCAGGGAACTGATCTGACTGGAAAATAATACAGAACCTCACTCCTGTACATGACTGCTAATTTTCAGGAATATTAGTTAATACTTTTTACCGAGTGAAAGTGGAACAGCAGTGTAGCTGAGGTCCTTAAACTCTGCAGAGGCTCGTTATGTTACTGTTCTCCAAAGGCATGGTTCACTTCACCTCAAATTGTAGGCGAAAGACATGCTTTTGGAATTCCTGTTAGATCTGTGTGTCTTGCTTCAAGGTGACTGTCCAGAGATAATATTTGTGGTAAATTGACAGATTTAGAAATGCCATAATTTTGGGGGTTTATTATACTACTAAAATCTCTGACACCTGTAGTATGTTAGCATTTTGATAATGTTTAGACAGGTTTAGCAGAAAGGAACTTTTATCTCTTCTGAAAAGTATTTGTACACCTGCTTCCCCAGGCCTGTCTCTATATCTGCAAGCCAAGCAACTTAGAGGAGAACAAACGTAGACAGTAATATGTACTGAAGTTAAAACAATTTTTCGTTACTTTCCTGTTGGAATATGCAGGATATCCAGTTTTGGTTTCCTCTAGGTAAATCTGAGGTCTATGTAGATGAAGTGATAAGGGCTTTTGTACATGCTATACAAACCCATCTGGAACCCTGAATGCATTTCAGAATTCTGTGCTGTAGGCTATGTCTTTCCTGTGTGGCAAAGCTGCACCATGCTTTGTGCCATGTTAAAATCACAGCTTGTAGTACAGTCACATCTTTATACTTTCACTAGTGCTTTAAATTACTTAGATCTTACTTGGAGTTCCTAATCTTTTTTACTTGAAAGGAGGAGGGGAGCATTCTTCAGTTCATACCTGTTGTATTTGAAATAAATATAGTTTATGATATGTAATGCTTTTAGCCTGAGAAAGGATTTGATAGAAAGAAATAAAATCTTTTTTTGCCTGAATTTGCTTTGATTGGTCTGAATATGTGAGATGCAGGATAATACATATTGTTTTCTCACAATTCTTTTGCCTTTAAATATGCACACAATATTTCCAGCAACATTCCTGTACTGTACTAGCAGATGGGGTTTTAATGGCACAGATACCCTGAAGGCTCTGAGGCAGGTACTTAGAAGGGAGTAGATGTTGTTGATATTTGTAAAACTAGAATATGCTTTTCCTTTTATCATGTTAGTGAGTGTTTGCGATAAAGCCTGCTCTCTTCTCTGATGAGAGAGGAGTGGAAAGAGCCCATGTCCTGATGCTGTATGTATGATAATTCATTTACTCTGTGAATTAAGGCTCTACCATTGTTCTCAATTTAGCTTTTTTTTGGGTAGTTGCCTGTTTAGGGTTTTGTCCATAAATAAGCCTTAAAACAATTACTGAAACAAATCACTGATTTTCTAGCTCTTTCTGTAAATAAATGGTGGATTTTGTCCCAGTATGTTATGCCAGTTTACAGTAATAAACATTGAGGATGTTATTGGAAAAAAGCTGAAGTCATACAGAGTTGCCAATTACTGTGTAGGCATTGTGCCAGGCCTATTGACAAAGAAAATGTGCTAGGTGGAAACCTTTTCTTACCCACCCTAAGATATTTTGTGTCCCTTCACCTTGGGAGGGAATCACAAAGTCGAAAGTGGGGTAAGCATGTTTTGTACTTCACCACTTCAAGCCACTAGAGAATGTACATTTAACCTTTATAGACTGTAGGCTAACCTTCGATGATTTTTGTGTGCCATAGTTTGCTCTTTACAGTTACACTAGGCAAAAAGAGAAGGCCAAGAGTGAATGTGCAGTTTTTCTGACAACCTGTTTGTTTCTTGCTAACTTGACAGACCTGGTCCAAATTCCCCTCTTCCCTGGGTACGAGCCTGTGTTCAAGTGCTGGATCCTGATTCAAAATGGAGGAATAAAATACTTTTAGGGCTGAATTTCTATGGCATGGACTATTCTGCTTTGGGAGCCTCTGGGGAACCAATACTTGGTAGCAGGTAAGACTTTTCTGAATAGGAAGTACTTATGTATGATATATTCTCACAAACCTCAGAAATTTACAAGTATTCTTGTTTAGAAATATGGATGTGTAACAAAGAAATGGCAAAAGTGATAAATCTGCTCTTGAAAATAGCAGCTCTGTAGTTAAAGTAAGACCTGTAGCTTCTCTTCCCTGTAGAAAAGTGCAGATAGATAGCACAGTCATCGTGTCAGAACTTCTATGGGAAAATGATTTGTGTTCTCTCTTTCCTCTGTCTGTGGTTGTACACGCAGTGTGCTATCTGTGTGTTAAAATGTCCTGCAGTATTCTCTTACTCTGTGTATCATTTTGGAGGTTCACGCAGTTGACCAAAAAATTGTTTCTCTTGGTTCCTGAAGTTGTTACCTGTTACTCTGAACCTTGATATTGGTTTCAAACGCCATCAAGTTTTTTTTTGCGTAGAAAAAGCTGCAGTAAGCTCACCTGGAGACAAAAATCTGTAACAAGATCAAGGGAAGTATTCCAAAGCCAGCCTGAAATTTTATATTGATTCACAGAGGAAAATGGTTTCTTTAATTTTGGGTAACAACCACCTATAATGACAGTGAGCTTTGTACAGATACAAAGTCCAGGGTATAGTACATCAAGCCGGAATTAAAAAGTGAGAAAGCCAGTTTGAATTTGGCAGGACAATCAAGTTTATTCAGAAGCTTGTCATTAATTTATCAAGTAGAACCAAGCCAAATGGAAACAAACCTAAAGCATAAGAGGTGAGTGTTCTCACTTTCACAGGTTACTAAATTCATCACAGCAGAATATTTCAATATAGTAACAGTGCACATTAGGCATTGAAATATTATCTGAGGTGGACTGTATAAGGTAAAGGCCTGAATTTTTTATGTCCATTCCTTCAGTTAAGCAAACACATTGTCTTCATTGCACTTGCCTCTGCTGTCTTCCAGCTTCACCTTGTCTGTTTGCAGGGGTGTAATACTGTAGACATAGTTTTATCCCAGTGCTGAACTGTGTTTGAATCTGTCTGAAAAATAGAAAATGAGTGTGGAAAAATAAAGCCATTGTGTTCAGTAAAAGGTATATAGTGAGTATATCAGATGGCTTCTGTAAGTTAGTTGTAGTGGTTAGGCAGGAAAAATAATAGTCAAAGTATTGTTGATTTACAAGCCTAATTATACAAGCTCAGCACAATTAATGTAGCTTCACTGTTATATTTACAGTTCCTTTTGCAGGTAGGAGTATAGCACTGTCTAGCAGAATAAAAGGATCTTGCTTGTTTCTGAACTGCAACTTTTGGAACGAAGTTTCTACTTGAAAACATACTGCACACTGGGATGGCATCTGCTTTTATGTTTCATAGGTTCTTCTGACTATAGGATAGTGTTAATTCATGATGCTTTTTAATTAATGACAAATAGTTGAGCTGAGACTCATCTATGATTAACTACAAATGAAAGAGGCTATGTTACTTGGATGTTGGCCACTGGTGCAAAGTACAAGACAATGTTTTATACAGAGAATGGTCCTGTTAACATATTCTTAATTGATAGACCATGATACTGTAATCTTTCATGTATCTGCCAAAAACAGGGTTCTGGACAGAATCTTTAAGAGACTTTGAGTTTATACATAAAACACATTAATTTTCACTTTGCTGCCTTACCTGTTAAACATTGGTCAATGGTTGATTTTTTCCAGAAATACATTTTTGAGCATGTACTGTTATGTATTAGTCTTCACTGTATGTGTTGTGTAGTAATGTAATAGTAAAACAGGTTCAAAATAGGTACAACAGCTTCAAAATAGGCCAAGCTTCTCACTTAAAGAAAACAGGGGGTACAGCTTGGTCAGAGATGCTTTTCTCCCCTTCCTCCAAAAAAGCTTCCTTCATATTCCACTATTAATACTCTGGCTGTGTCAGGGTTTGTTTTTTTTTTGTTGTTCTATAATAAGACAAATGGCTGAGGGTGATCTATTCCTTTTCATATCTGCTTCATACTACATTAAAGACTGCTCAGAAGCTATGTACAGTGTAGAAGTGGATGGCTTGATTATTTATTTTTCTCACCTTGAATCCTTGGTTCAAAGTCACCTTGAGTTTGAGCTTCCAGTTCCTTTGTGATTGTAATGCAGTGTTAGGTAGGACCTGTAAAAAGTGTTCAAGGATTGAGTCATGGCTCCCTTAAGGCACCCTCCATATGTTGTAGTGATAGTGATGTTAAAAGAAAGTACTAGTATTAACTGAATAGATCTTGAATGAATTTTAAGTGCAGGATGGTGGGACAATTTTTTTTGTTGTAGATTTCCATTCAGGTTACAGCATCTGAAATAGATTCTATGTGCAACATGCCAGTGCTCCTTGGCACACTGTAAGGTGCACACTGTCTTGCTGAAATATATTTGTCAGAATCTGATCATCTTTAATAGAGGTGGAGAACTGTAAGCTTTGGTGGCAAACAGTATGTTCTCAAGTTCTTTGATGAGAAGGTAGAATGCACTTAAGTTGATTATTAGTGTAGTTTATACATAGGATTACATGAGGAGTGCAGAAACTTTTGCTGGTCTCATGCTTTTTCTTTTATGATAGAAATTAAGTTATGGAAAGAGGCTTTAAACATAGATTTCATTCACTGAATATTTTTGCTGTCTGGAAGTGCATAAAAGAACTTTCAGTAGGAGTCCTCTTTGCATAAAATATTATCTGGCAGTGTGTTTTTTTTTTTTAAATTCAGAATGTAATCTAAAGGTAGAAGCGCTTGGTTACCATTTTGCTGAAAAGATATACAACCTTTACATGTAATATCCCTTTTCCTTCATACATGCCATAAAAAAGTTGCATGCATATGTGTATGATTCTGTGAGATTGTGTACTGGTGTATATATGTAAATATCAGGATTAAATGAAGTGAAAACAATTTTTCGTTTACGACAAAGTGTACTTTGTCTTTGGGTGTTACAGTAGGAACTACGGGTTATATTTGCGGTAACAATGTGTTTGTCTTGCAGTTTAGTTACAAGTATTACTTGTCAATCTCAGAGATTATAGTACATTCAGGTGCTTTAATGAACCAAGTACTGTTGTTGTTTAGCTGCAGGGAAGGTACATTCCTGTCTATATTTTGTTCTGACATAATCTGTGTGAAAATGTAAGTAGGAAATAAAGGTGGTATGCTTGTGATTCCCCAAATTGCCTCTAGTGCTTTTGGCAATGTTTTCTGCCCTCTGGCTGTCAAGAATCATGTGTCTGTACTGCTAAGATGTAGTCATTAAATTTTACCACTGTATTAAAATCCTGTTAGAACATAACCATCTGGTGTTACTGACTTGTTGCTCTAATGATCAATTTGTTCCAGCATGTCCTCTATTAATACTGCAATCTGACAGTATTTCTTCTTCACCTGAAAAGTGTATGTCTTGGGTAAATAATTCCTCAGTATACACCGAAGTTTAAGAAATCGTTTAGCCTTTCTGCAGAATCTTCAGCTTTGAGTTCTTTTTTAGCAAGCTCCTCAAACTCATGAGCTTCTTTTGATGTACTTTTTTTGCTTTTAGCTATCTGCTCTTCAGAATCTCTCTTAATTAGGGACTTTCTGTATTCAGTTTTACCCATTGCTTTCTTTTGCCTCCTCATGGGTGGTTGGACAACAGTGCAATGGCATTTTCCATTACATGCCATCCAAAATCTGGAGCCATTATGACCTGGACCAAAAGGGAACTGTTAGCTGTGAATTAAAAGAGGTGTAAATCAAAAGCTGTCATGTGGCAATAGTGCCACTTATGTTTAATAAATCAGCCTTATTTATATTGAACATATCCCTTCAAGGTTTTATGTGTTAAAGACTTTTTTTTAATGTGTAGTGCTGAAAGAGGGAAGATACATCTCTGCTGTTCCACTTGGCTGTATCTACCTTCTGAATATTTTCTGCATCCAGGCTGCTTTTGTTCCAAACATTGCTGTTGATAATAGATATGTGAATAACTCCATTGTTGTGATTCAGTGCTGGGTGTGCTTACCTTTTACTTAAAGGAATCTGAATAGGGATTTTAATGTTAATTTTTAAACACTCAAGAAGACTGATACATTTCCAGTTGAAGGAAGGGAGAAACTAATTTGTCAATGCATTGTGCTATTCAGGGATTGAAAATAAGATTACTTGAAAGCTATGTGAGAATGTAGAATTCTACTGAGAATTTTATTGGCTGACTGCCATTCTGTAAATAGCAGGTAATAAAAACCGGTACTTTGAAGTAGTTAGAGTTGAGCTTTATCCCTGAAATACCATTACTGACTTTATTAGCAGCAATTTAAGAAACTTTGGGCCAACTGTGACTGTGATTTTTGTCTTACAGAAGGTAGCAAAAACCATATGCAATGGATGCTTTTACTCTTCAAGTTGCAAGGCTTTTATAGCATTTTGCTTCATGCTGTAATTATCTCAGGATTTTTATCACTTCAGTGCATACCAGAATTATGTTTCCTGATTTAATCCATTTTGTTCATGGAGATACTAATATTTCAAATATTGAGAAGATGCTAATATTTCAAATAAACTGATGGACCAATTGGTTCTGCAGGTTTGAACATCTTCTCGATCTGTTGTGCCCCTCTCTGCTTAATTGAAGAAACTGTTAAGCTGTTTCTTCTGAAATTGTGCTGCTGAGTGAGATGGTAAAATCATGGCAGTCATAGGAGGAAGTTAAAATTGGGCCTGGAACAGGGAAGGAGTTACTTATTACAAATGTCTAAATAATTCAGGGGTGATTCAAGAGGTTTATTTTATTAAATTCCCCTCTCTCTCAGGATATTCTGTGTGGTTTACATTGTGTATCTGTCCCTCCCTTCCTTTAGGTAAGGAAGGTGAGTGTGAGCTGTTGGCTGAAAGCAAAAGACCTGTTAATTCATATAAAGTAGATAAAATATCTTATGAAATAAAATTATGACTATATTTCAGCTTATTCAAGTTGTAAATACTATGTTAAATACAAAAGCTGCTATATTTGGGTTTTACATAAAACACATTCCTTACGTCTTTAGAACTGAGGAAAAGGTGCTTGTATTTATGAGGCACATGACTGGTTCTGAAGTTCAGTTGTACAATGGTGTGGCTGTGGGTGTGTATGTATATCTCAGTGCATCTGTTTATTTAAAAAAATGTCAGTTGTAATGTACATTTTAAATGGTGAGCATATTACTGTGAAATGTGATGTTTGTCTCAGGATCTTTTTTAATGGTAAATTTACTACAGGCAATATTTAGGCAGTCAAATGTTGACAAAATAATAATGATTTAGTCCTTCACTGTCTTGGTTGTATTCTAAACACTAGAAGATAGCATGATGGAATTGGAAAAGACTACTTCTTTAGATTAAGACAAAGGGAAGAGCCAGAAACCTTTATTGTAAGTTAAGTTTACTTACTTTCATAAATCTGCATGTGGGTGTATGCAGCCAGTATAAAGTGAAATAAATTCTTTGCTTTGGAAGCCTTATTTGGACTCATGAGATCACTCACCAGTGGCAGACCTAAACCCACTACCAGCCCTGACTGATTCTCTTCAAAGAACATTTAACAGATACCACTATGTGTGTATTCAGATTTACCCACTGTCAGTTCCTTAGCTCCCATTCCCCATCCTTTCTCCTGCTCTGTGCTGAGAGCAGTGATTATGTTTGCCTTGTTGACCATCACCCATGAGATACTGTGTTCAGTTCCACTGGAAATCAACTGTGGAGTAGTGTGAAAATGGCCTCCTGTAAATGCTTAGTCCCTTTATGAATTAGCCTAGAGCTAGCTAAGTGCACTGTGCCGACTTGTTGGATCATATGCTGTGTAGATTCCTGTGGGAAACTTCTGATTCTGAAGGCATGAATTCCTCCTCTTTTTGAGCCAAAAGACAGCATCCTGGATGAAGTTCACACCTACAGCACAGGAGTGAGGGAAAACACCCATTCCAGGGGCTCAGTTCTGAATGCGAGAGCCCCCATGCAGCCTCAAGCCCCCGCCAAACCTTGCCCAGGAGCCGCAGCTCTCCTGAGGTGCACAGGCACCCACAGGGTGTGGCGGAGCAGTTGGCACCGGACAGGCGAGAGGTATGGTGAGCACTTGCCTGAAGGCTGGCGCCAGCGCCGGGCCCAGTCTGCAAGCTCTGCCTTGGCTGCCCCGGTGATGGCAGCGCTGGCAATATCAGGGTCCGACTGGAGAAAACCCCAGTGTTTGACCCTGTTTTGTTCGAGATCCCAAGAGTGAAATTAAGATGCAAATGAGATCAAGCACCTTAATCGATCACTTGGTTTATTATGAAAAAGCAGTTACAAAAATGAGATTTGTTTTTTGTAATAAAGGGGATAATGATAGGGCAGATTGGAAAAAAGTTAGAAAAGCAAGAATTCAGGGTGCAGAGAGAGATATTGAGTCACCACTGTGGACTCTCTCCAGCGATGTCCCAGGGATCCTTCATCGTTGGTGGTGGGAGTTCTCCAGGGTTCATAGTTGGTATCAGAGCAGAGTGTCCCCAAGAGTCCATAGTATTTGTCAGAGGTAGGTGTCCTCATGGAGGTGAGGTGTCTGTCTGGAGTTGTCTCCTTGAAGGTACCCTATGAAGTGTGTCTCATGGACTTGTCCTCATGGTGATGTCTCATGGAGGGTGTCCCTCAGGGTCTGTAGTAGCCATTGGTGGAGAGTGGCCTCATGGAGGTTTCCTTCTGGAGTCATCCTCATGGCAATGGCTCCTCTTCATGATTACCTTTTCCCCCTTTTATCATGGAGGAGGGGGGAGAGGGGAAGTACCTTTGTTCTTCCTGGCATGCATTATGTGTTCCTAGTGGACCAGTTTCCCTAGTCTTGCAGCCAGCTCTTCAATTGCACGTGTCTGCAGCAATTCTTGGGATAATGGACAGAAGAGTCTTACCTCAGCTCCTTTCCACTCATCTCTCAGGCAGTGGTTGGTGGAGTCCCAGTTCAGCTTCTCACACCCTTTTCCCAAGCAATGGACATTGGAGTCTTATCTCAACTGCCCCCAACCATCTCTGAGACAAAGGATGGGTGAATTCCATCTCAGCTTGTTATACCAATCTTTGAGACAATGGACTGTGGAGTCCCATCTCAACTTCTCATACCAATCTTTGGGACAGTGAACAGTAGCGAATGATTTCAGATCAGTCTCTCTCAGGAACTCAGACAGAGCTGACGAGAGCGGAGACTGTAGCACAGACCTCAGTGTGTAAAAAGTACCTTGACTTAATTTCTTGAGGCAAGGGTGCACAGTGTCCCGGGCTGCAGTCTGTGTGCCCTGGTGGAGGTCCTCCTGCAGCAAGTGGTGGAGCTGCGGGAGGCTGTCAGTAGGCTAAGAGATACCAGGGAAGCTGATAGGGAGCTGGACTGCTTGCTCCAGGCCCAAACTGTTCAGGGCCCACAGGTGTCCACTATAGCGCATACAGAAAATGATGGCATTAACCCAGGAAGCTGGGAGCTAATTAAAAGAAAAGAAAAGGAAGAAGAGGACAATTAAAAGCAAGGGGCTTCCTCCAAAATCCAGCATCCCCACCCAAAACCACTTTGCAGTTCTGCAGGGGTCTAATAAGGAAATGCACACCTCACCAAATGAACAATCAGCTGATGCACCAGTAAAAAGGATCACTACTAGTGCCTCCAGGAGAAAGCAGTGGGTCATAGTAGTAGACTCTAGTAATAGTAAGCAGGTCAAAGTAAGCTCTACTTTGAAAGGGCCTGACCCGATCTCGAGGGCGGTGTGTTGCCTGCCAGGGGCTCGAATCAGGGGTGTTGTGGAGAGGCTGCCTGGTTGTCATGGGTTCAGCAGTAGCAGTCATTTTTCTCCTTCTTAGTAGCTGGTGCAGCACTGTGTTTTTGACTTGTGG
>JAOEHY010041588.1:0-29652 GCA_025447955.1 Psilopsiagon aurifrons
AGGCACAGAGGTGAGGCTGACTGCTCTGTAGTTCCCTGGCTCATCCATTTTCCCCTTCTTGAAAATGGGGTTATATTATCCTTTTTCCAGTCTTTCTCTAATCTCTGGTTTTAGTTTAGTTTAAATCACAAAGTTCACCAATGAACATTATTGTATTTCTAATCCTAGAATGGTTTGGGTTGGAAGAGACCTTAAAGGTCATCTAGTCTTAACCTCTCTACCATAGGCAGGCATACCTTCCACGAGATTAGGCTGCTCCAAGCCACATCAAATCTGTCCTTGAGCACTGCTAGGAATGGGGCATCCACAGCTTCTCTGGGCACCCTGTGCCTGTGTCTCACCACCCTCACAATAAAGAATTTTTTAATAATGTCTAATCTAAATCTCCCCTTTGTCAGATGAAAGCTACTCCCTACCCTTAAGAGTAAATGGCTACATCTCAGATATACAGAGTGCTTTGCACTCTTCATGATGTTGAAGGTATCCCAGTGAACTGGGGAACAGAGTCTGCTTGTATGACGGAATGACAAATCTCACTGAAGTTAGTGTTGGGCTTGATGTAGACTTTCTCAAGGGTTTGGAAAATTGGCTGGCCTGTATTAGAAGGAAAATTAATGATTTCAAAATAGTAATCAAACAAAATTACTTTCTATTGTGCACATTTCTAGCAGTCAGCAAGTAGTTTTAAACTTACACTGGTAAATTTGCTGAATAGCAGAAAACATGAATAGTAAATGTCAGCATTTTTAGGGGTTGTAACTGAAGGACTTGCCACTTTCAATCTATGACTAATGTGAGAAGTTTTCTAAATGTTTGAAACAAATAAAATAATAGAAACACCAAAGAAACAGCAATGATCTTTCCAGCACATGTTTTTTCATGATGCTTTGGCTTTTTGTACTTCTCAGCTTAGCATTGGGAGTCATCTGCGAAGACATCTTTGAACGTCATAGCTAGCTTGACTGGTTAAGAGTAATTTACGTGTTGCATGTAAGCACAAAGGACATTGCAGAAGTCATTGTGTGAGCTTGCAACTGGTTTTGTGTTTGCTAAATTATTTGAAGCCTACAGTTCACTGTTTATCAAAATCAGGCAATGTCTCTGAGACTGTAGAGGTGATGTGTGAAAAAAAGCAGCGGACCCTGTACCTGAGTCCCACACATACAAAGGAAACCAACTGGGAAAATTGCCTAAACGTGCAAAATTCCAGATGATTTTCACAGAAGTGAAATTTATTTTTTTCCTACATGCCCTACACTATTTTTTTCGAAAGAGTAAGGAAGTCCCTTGTTTAACATAGGTTGAGAAATGCTGCTGTAAACCCTGCAACCCCGTGAAAATACCCTACATTGTTTCTCAGGTTAAGTGAAAAGGAGCTTAAAGTTTGGAGACATTAAAGTTATCATTAAGACAACTGCACACTGAAAATATTGGATGTACTTTTTATTGTGAATAATTCTGAACAGATTATTTTTATTCTTTTTAGTAAATAGTTAAGTGCATGACTCCTGTTAAGTTCTCTCATTTCCTCCATCTCCTTGCATCACCACAGATGGATGGCCTGCAATATCTCTCACCGCTCACGCTGGCTGGGGATGGCTCCACCTCAGATGGGTGAGCTCCTTGTTAACAGCTGAGTGTGAGGAGGCTTTTGCAACAAAAACTACATGGCATGCGGAGCCTGATTGGAACTCTGGAGATGGCAAAACTTCCTGGAACTCATGTCTGGATGTAGCAATTTATTTAAAGCTGTACCAGTACTTTCCTAACTGGTGTCCATGATGGAGTACTGGGTGGCATTCTCATGGAACAAGCTGTCCTTGTTTCCAGCTGCAAAGTCACATTAAAGTCAGCTAAAATTGCATTATTTCATTGTATGAGTTCTTTCCATGTGAGCAACTGATGTAGGGTAAACCAGAATTCTGAGGAGGATCTGGTTTTTGATGTTGCAACCAAGGTAGGAAGGTGGATCTCAGATTTCAGAAAATAGGTATGTGAAGTCCTGAAGGGAAATGAAGTTGATATTTCAGATTAGACATGGAAAGTGATGATCTGTGCAAACTCTTTTTGTTAAAATTACTCAGGGGGAAAAAATAAAATTATTGGGGTTTAATAGCCTGAAATCAAAAGTGCCTCTTTAATTTGTGTGCTGAAAAAAAGGCCTTGTTCAGCCCCCAAGCAGTGGCTGTTGTGGCTGCAATGGGGGAAGGGTAGTGGTTCCCCTGCTTTGCTTTGGTTTTGAGTTATGTCAAGACATCTATTCCTTTACCACCATATTACTGCTTGTACTTCTTGATCATTCAGCCACTTCAGCAGTAAGAGCCAGTCTGCTCCCTGATCAGAAGAGAAGTTCTGGTGTATTTCTGGCATCTGCTTTGATGAGTTTGAATCTAGCCTTAATGACAAGCTGTTCACATCAAAACTTCAATTAGAAGCAACATGGCCACTACTAGATCACTTCACAGTTGTGTTTAAGTGATACACACCTGTACAAAAAGTACTTTTTGAGTTTCATGTTTGTAAAACTTGTAGAAGTTTCAATTAGTCTCTCCTAGTCAGCTTTTCTGACATCTTCTTTCAGTGTAAGTTTGAAGCTCTCTGCTTAAATACAAGAAGCTAAATTTTCTTACCTGCCAGAGGAAGCTGTTCTGTCTCTTGTGACAAAGACGTCCTCAAACTGATGTGGCTGTATAGTCTTGAACCCTAGTGATCCTTTGCTGGCCAAGAGAGCAAACCAGTTCAGGTCTTGCACCAAATCTTGACTAGGGACTCTGATGCAGCTCTAACACAACTGCCTTTCTTTTGTTTTATAAAATTCTTCTATTATTCAGAAATTAAGGGATGTATGTGATGAGGTTTCCTTCCATATGACCAGATGATCTCTAATTTGAGTGTATTTCTGTGTAACACAGTATCTCTTTCTACTTTGTCATGCCTGCCTGTCTGTTATTCATGTATATGCCTGTATCATAGAATCATAGAATGGTTTGGGTTAGAAGGGACCTTTAGATCATCTAGTTCCAACTATTTCCTCTTCATTTTGTGCATTCCTAATCTCCCTGTGTAGCATGTATTTTCTTGACTCCAGTCACTGTCCTAGTCTCTTTTCCCTTTATTCTCTTATTTGTTAGCTATTTTGTAACGCGTTGTATTGCATCTGTACTGCGTTATACTCTTCTTGCATGAATCATGACAAATTCACAGTATTTGTTGGTTACTTACAGAACAAATGCATGTTGACCTCTTAGGATCAGTTTTAATCAAAATAACAAAAATATCCTTAGAACATTTCAGTGGTTTTTGTAAACTTATAACCCGTGCCCTCACATTTGCAAGGGCATAACTTTGATGATAATTCTTACCACAAAAAAATAATTTTAATAGAATAATGTTGTTGCAACTTCTGTCATATCCAGATTTTGACTGAATTCTTTTCTGAAAATGTTCCTACAAAGTCACTTCATTAATCATGTTTCTGCACTATTTAAATGTGACAGCATCTGAAACGAAAAGCTTTCCATTCAGAATTGGAAGCTTGAATATATCCCAGCTTAGAATCAGTAAAATTAGAATGAAAACATGGAATATTATCCATCACTTCCTTTTGATTGTGTATAAAAATGCAGTCTTAAAACAATTTATCAACTTCCTAGTAGATGAATATTATCTGATTAAAATAATTAAGGGGTAAGTAGTTTAGGATTTCAGATTAGGGCTACGTAAGAATGTTTAATGTTTGTATATAATACTGGCTACTAGTGTAATGGCTATATAGAAAAAAATACTAGGTTTTTGCCAGAATTGATGACTTACAGAGGAGCAGTGGCCTAGGCTAAGCAGTTCTGTATACAAGTGTCTGAAGAAGAAATCATCATATGTAGGATTACAGTTACACTTGCTGCTAGTTTGACTGAATTCTTTGTTTTCAATTTGATAATAAGAACTATTTTTTCCTGTCATTAAACTCTGGAGGTTAAATTTATTTTGATTATGATGATAGAGATTTCTCTGTAGTAGCATTTACATTTAGGTCGGACTGGATGATCCATTACAAACTATTTTTTTGAAATGGCATTAGCAAAATGTGTCAATAGTTTCCTCAAACCCCATTGTAGGGTATGTAATGAGAGTGTAAAAACAGTAAGAGAGTCTAAAAAGCAGGAAGGCAAAATTAGTAGTATCAGAATATCTAACACAGACTGGTTTTAAGAAGATTCTCTGGGGAACAGGTTATAAAAATCTTTGACATTTTGTACTGACTGTAATATTCTTGGAGCAAAAAGAAGGCCTGTGGCTCAAACTTCTCTAATGAGTATTCCTAGTGCAAAGCTTGCGTCTCTCATCATCTTCATGGTTTTTATTATGTAACTATATATGTTACTCTGACAAGAATACTGAAAGAGTCTGCAGGCATAGTAAAATTTGCATTGTACATAGTGGTACCAGTGAAAGTACACATCTTAATAAGAGAAACTTGCTGAAATTACCTTGGTGAAAGATTTTTCTTTCCATCTTTTTATATATGAATCACAGCACAGACAAAAAGGCTTCTGAGTAGGATTGTGCTTGTGGCCTTGTAAAACTGCATAGAAAAAAATAGACTTTGATGAATTGCATATGTCCTAGGGTCCAATAAAAGCCTAAAAGTTGTCATTAAGGAGTAGCTAAGTGTGCGGAGCTGGTTAATTTATCTTACATAAGACCTCTGTGTGCTTAAATAGACGTAAATGAATATACTGGATGACAGCAGTGGGATCAGATTGGGATTAAGAGTAACATGATTTAGATTTTCTTCTTGACTTGCTTTAGCACTTCACACAAATCATTGCATTATATCAAGTCTGTCAGTTATATCTTATGGTAAAAAGAGACTTGTTACCATGTGCTCAATAGATAGTTTACTTTCTGTCAATAAAATTTGATCACCCTTGTCAATTCTGATGCCTTCTTGCCTTCCTCCTAATGATATGTGCATTATAGGGGAAAATTTTGCAGAAGCTTCTGTACTATTTATAGGTGATATAATTTAATATCAGTATTGATGTTATCAAAAGAGAAAAAACACTTGTGCCAAAACCATGAACTGTATCATTGACTTTTCTGAAGTGCCATAGGTGTAACAGAAATCATAATTTCAAGCAACGTACAGTGTCGTAATAGAATCAATAATTTTGAGAAATCTTAATTTCCTTTTTTTGTTTCATTGTTTCATCAGAGAGAGAACAAAAATGGAGTCAGGAGGTTGTCGAACAGTCAGTTTCTGTAGTGGAAAATATTAGTTTAGAATACAACCAGCGGTTTATATGGAACAAAAAGTCTGAAAGGATCCCAAATCAGAAATGTCAGCAATAGGCCGATGTAAAGCATTTTCATTTTCCCAGCTAAATTTTTCAAGGATTTGTTGAATGGTATTAGCTCATAGAGGAAAATATGGAGGGGGAAATGTGAAATCAGCTCACATGAGACTAGAGCATGTCAGGGAGCTACAGAAAATTGTCAAAGGAATCAGATAAAAATATGTCCTCTTTGTTTAACAGCAGAAATAGTATGATACTTCATTCCCTTATGTGCTCCACAAAAAAATAAAAAAAATAAATAAATAAAAAAGGATGTTCAGATTTTCATAATGGAATTGTGATATTTTCCAATGGAAAATGAAAACATTCCAGTGAAATAACAGTTTTCCCTTGGAAAAATCTTGAAGACGCATTCATGGCCTACTGTCTTTCTAAAGAGTATCTAGTATTTTGTGCGCAATTGCCCTTAGAGGGCAGAAAAATCTTGAAAGGCTAAAATGAAAGCTCATAGTCAACATGTCATATATAACCAGCGCTCTCATTTGGCTCATCCTCATTAGTAAGTCACACAGATTATACATACCACACTCCAGTGGCTTTCTGATATGATAAAGAGACTATATATTTGATTTATTTATATAATAGTTGTGCTTTAAACAGTTCTGCCAGTTAAGTAACTGAGAGGTTCTAAGTGTGGATGTATCTCAGACTAAGTTCGCGATCACTGCAATATTTGCATACTTCAAAACTGTTGGAACAGCCTGTGGCACACTCTTGTCCTCAACTGATTTAGACCTTTCCTAAGGATCTCTGAGTGCAGTCTGGGAACTAGCATTGGCCAGGGATGTGCACAGTAGGCAGTTGGAATGTGGATACCCTGTTTTCAAAGAGTTTAATAGTATGTATGCTGGTTATTTTATGCCTTAGAGCTAGGAAACTCTTTTGGACACATTCAGACTAGTAATATAAATGTATTCTCAGTACCTTGAATGTTTCGTGTTCTGCTCATTCAAAAGTTTCATCAATAATTTTCTATTTTTGTAGGCTTTACTTTAAAAAATAATAATTGTAGTATTGTTCTACTCTGGGCATATGTAAATCCAGTTTCTTTAAGTGCATCTTGCTGGTATTAATCTGAACTCAGTATTAAATACCCTATGAAATACACCAGTCTACAATTCTAAATCAAGGACTGTACTGATAGGATTTTTGTCACTAACTTATGAAGGGCAGATTTTTTTCATGCTGGAATAAATCATATCCTAGAATCCTGCACAGAAAATCTATTGCCTTTAGTGGAGGTCTGTTTCACTGCTAAGGTGACAATAATGAGGAGGACCCATTTCTGTTCTTCATGACCATATAGATACCTGCCTTTGGGGAAAATGAGACCATGATGAAACTGTGAGGGTAAAAGACAGATTGTGACGCTATGGTTTCTCTTATTTTATATTCTTAATAGGAGCAACCTGTGCATGCCAGAGACCTGGGAACTAATGCTTTTTCACTGAATCAGAAATGTTCCTCTGCAAACATGTTAAATAAATGTTCAGTCAGATGTGCTGGAGCACCTGACCCAGCTGAGGTCGACCAGGGCTCCCAAAAGCTGAGGCCCTGAGGAAGCCACATGCCCCAGGGCTCCCCATCTTTCTCCCCTAGGGATGAGAGCCAAAAGGCTCACCAGGAACAGTCTCCATAGTCTGGAGCTTGAAAGCCCTGGGTGCTTTGTGGGAATTGGGGGTTTGGGACCAGCTGCTGTGTGCTGGGGAGCTGGGCTGTCACTGCTTGATCAGGTGCAGGGAGGCAGAGCTGAGCACTGGTGAGCCCTGGCAGCCTTGGTGGATGATTAGGAAGCGTGAAAGTACCAAGAATGCTGATTTCACCCAGCAGCTGCTGGGTGCAGCAAAGTTATTTCCTGGAGGAAGTTTCACGTGCTGGGGCTGTCCGAATGAAACATTCTCTCAGTTTCCACTTTGTGGGAAATTGAAAAAATAAAAAATAAAAATAACGGTTTTGGTCTGATTCAGAGTAAAACCAAATATCATTCCCCGCTTCCCCAAAACACTTTTTCACAAATCAGAACTCCTGCTGTTCAGCCAGCTTCATGCAACAATCAGACCAGAGTCTTCTGGGAAAACATGCTTTATTTGTGCTTGGACTGAGATCTGATTTTGCAGACCAACACATGGTTGAAAATGGAAATCTGTTCTTAGGCAATTAACCCACTGTAATACTGACCTTCTAAATCATTTGGTAGTTTTTACATTTGATCAACTCTTTCATCTTCACATACAGTATTAAAACTCAGCTCAGAAGCTAATGCAGAAGTGCTGATAAGAATTCATCCTGCTACTCTTGAGAAAACCAAATTAACATTTGGATTATACAGCCTGATACCTATTCCCTGAATGTTTGGAATATTATAACACAACTCACACTGTAGATGTTAAATGTCAGTACTCAGAATAATATCTAAATCACATGGAACCTAAGGAAAGGAGACATCTTGCTAATGGAGGCCTGCTTTCACCTTGTGACAGAAAGCACAATAACGTTTCCTTAGGGAGAAACTGTAGGTGTGAAACAAGCTTCCTCAATCTGTATGGCATCTAAGTAGGACCGTCTTCAGAGTTTCTTAAATGCCTTGCTGGCAAGGGTGTTTGCAGAGGTCACCCTGTGCCAGGTGGTAATTTTTACACCATTTCCTACTCAGGATTTATTTTAAACTTGTAAACTTTATATTCTTGGCCTTGACAGCCCCTGGCTCAATACCTGATGTGTTGGCCAAGAAAACAGCTATCCCTGTCAGTAAGGGTTTGTCTGGGAAGTCATCAGTGTGACATAGATACTTAGGACAAGTTTTTTTAATGGGAAGATGTGTGACCATCTGGTGAATTTATGGTCTAGTTTAGAGAGTGTGAATCATTACAGTCCCCTCTAGCAGACTTTGCCTCTAATTCCTAAGGTCTCGGCTCAGTCCTGTGTCACAGACAGGCAAGTGTTGTCACATTTGCAAGACTTGCAGCTCAGGGCAAGTGGCATTTACCAGTTACAGTGGACAGTGGACTGTGCGACTTTATGTTCATGTAGAGAAACCAGCCAGCAAAGTCCTGTCTCTTTCACAAACTGGGTGGCAGATAAAAGTTCAGCTAAGCAAATCTTCAGCTGCAGTGAGATAGCAGGCTCCCCACTAGGACTCCTTATTCAGTCCAAATTAGTGTTGGAAGATCTCTGTATATGTAGGAAAGGTGAACTCTGGTGTTCTCAGAGCTGTGGTTCACTCTGCCATTACTCTTTGGTGGCATGGTTGGAGGCTGGGGAGCTGTGGTTAATGCAGGCGCACCAGGTTGAGCCTGCAGAACTCAGTTATGGTTTTCCTAGACCTGAGTACTCACTGAGCAGTGCCCCTTTGTGCAAGTGCCACTGGCTTCAGACAGAAGATGATGCTACTAATTTAACGTGGAAAACTAGTAAAATCTGGCTTCAAGCTGTTACTTTAGCCACCCTTTCCTTCTGGATGATCTGTTTTATTTGGGGATAGTCTCTGATCTCTTAGGGAAAAGAGCATAAAAATAAATTCCTTTCTTCCACAAGCAAAGAGACAAAAGATTTTTCTGTGTTGCACATGGTTTTCTCCAAGGTAGCAATCAGTCAGCGTCATCCAGAGGGATACAATAAAGGATTCTGACATATTTTCAGAGATGCTTCAAAAAGGAGAAGAGCAACATAATAAAACTGAGTCTTTTGTGGACATCTTTTTGCAGATTCTGATATATTGTAGAGGGTTTTCCAGGTTATATTTTTTATTAGATTCTATTTATCACAGAGTATGCGATCATTTCTTTTCAATATGCTACTAGTTTTGAGACTGTAACATCATCATAAAATGATTACCTTAGCAGTGGTTGCATATCTACTTAGTATGTGATGTATGTTTCTGTTGAAATAAACAGTAATAACTGTATTTTTCCAAAAATAATGGAGAAATACTTGGCTACATAATGACCACCAGGAATAATGTCCAGTCTTCATAGATTCTTCTAGAAGATGCTTGATTTTACACAAAATACAGACAGTTCAGGAAATAAATCTTTTCCAGCTTCAGGTGCTTTTCCACTTCAGCTAGTAGTCTGTTTCCTACTTTTGTTTTCAACATTACTATTGAAGTAACTGCTTTCTGCAGAGAATTAGCAGATATTCCATTTTTTTCCTAAAACTCCTTGGGATAACTTCGTGAAATGCCAGTGCAAATCCTATTTCTTTCCCTGCAAAATACTGTGAAAGCTGAAATCTCTTAAAGCTTTGAAACTGAAACCAAAGTTGTGTTCAGTCATCAGGGGTCATTCTTATTCTGCTAAACCGCTGCTCTCGCAGAACTGAGGCTGCATGGTTGATTCAACACCCGCTGATGCCAATGGAGAAAAGTACATTTAAATACTTACTTAGTGACCTCATGACATCAGAAGATGACAGGTGCTATAATACATGTGCAGATTTAATACAACAGCTGGTTCAAAAATGAAGATGTACTAAGAGCTGATGAATGGCCTTTTAAGACTGTCCTCAAATTGGAGTATTACAAGTACAGCCACTTCTTTTTTGGAGCTTTTTTTGTCAAAAATGCTTGCCAGATTGCTTTGACCAGCACTACGGAATTATCTCAGCAAAACGGTTCTAAAACTTATTCATTTCTGAGAGACTTATTTCTTGCAAAGTAAGTCTGTAACAAAGAGGACCTTAAGAGGCCAACTCCTTAATTAAATAAAAAAAAAAAAAAAGAAAAAGTCACAAAATATTTAATTGCAAGAAGAAAACTGAAGTTTTTTAAATTCTTTTATTGGAAAAAATAGCAATTATCCATTTTCTTTAGGTAAAAACAAATAGCTTTATTTGGTAATGGGAAGAAATCAGTTATGTGAACACCATTACACTGCATTGGTGTGACTTTGAATACATTCCTAGGCTGTTAAAGGCAGTTGGCTGCTTAATCTTGATTGTGAGAGCTCACCAAGAGATCACAAGAAAAAGATTAAGAGGAACAGGTATTATGGAGATAAATGAATTGCATCTGCATCATGTATCCACAGGTGATTTGGTGGTGACTTTAGGAGTATTCTGCCCACATACTTCCAACAAAAGTTTCCTGTGTTTATTTTGCTAGCAAAATACTATATTCATGGAAAGATATAAAATTCTTGGGATAATTCCATGTACACATTACTCAGAAATTCTGCTGTAGTTCTTAGCAGAATGTATTTTTAGAATTATAGCTCTGGAGTGTTTGTAATTGTAGTTCTAAATGTGGCTCAAAAGGTAGCACTGGTTATACCTTCTAAATCTTAAGGGCAGATCTTTCAATGCTTATTGAGGAAAATTGCTCTTTGGTTTCAGTGGGAATTTAGCCTCATCAGTAAGCACTGTGAAGTCAGGCCCCTAGAGAGTGCCACTTCATAAATCAATTATAATTAATTCATAAAAAAAACCCCAACACCCTAATTCTGATTCAGTTTAGAAAACCCAATCTCATTTCAAGTCATTAGTTACCTAATCATGAAGGAAATTAAAATATTGTTAGAATTAATCATGTGTGACTCAGCAGTCCAAAAGACCTTCAGCTAACAGATCGAGTTAAAACTTTCCTCTAATGCAATATGCTAAACAAATTTGACTGGGAATTGCGTTAGATCAGGTCATTGTGCATGAGCTGTTCTGAGGTAAGTCTAATGTAACATTATTGATAAGGCATGATGAAGAGAAAGCGTTTCTGATAAAGAATGTGGTTATCTGAGGAAAAGAAATGCTACTTGAGATTAAAATCTTGCTTTTCCACTTGGGAGCCGTGTTGACAACAGAAGTGATGACAGCAGTATCTGTCATACCAATGCCATTGTAAAAATGATGGAAACTGCCTCTGCTTTACAAATGAGCCTTGCTTTTTTTTCTTTGGTTTTTTTTTTGGTTTTTTTTTTTTGAGTACTAGGTGATGTTTAATTAATTAGCAGCTGTATTAACCTGGTAGTGGGGATCAGTCATGCTGCTTTGGGAATGGCCATATTACTGTGATCCTATAAAGCAGTGGTTGGTGCAGCCATGCTCAGATGGGAACCTGTTGAGCTTCTTGTCGTTATAAAACTTTGTTCCCTTTCCAGAGAAACTAGGCAAAAGCAGTAGTTTGTGGTCCTGTCTGTAAACAAGGACAGAGGTCAAACACATGGGAGCTTGTATCTGCTTTGCTTTTTTTTTTCCTCTGCTGAAATTCTCCATGACTTTCAGAAAGTCAGAATCAACTTGTTTATAAAGCACATCACAGCTGTGTAAATAAAATATCTTCCTCTAGCAATTATATGGGCATCAGGACAAAATGCAATGCTGCTGAATTCTGATTGTACTCCTGCAGAATTTTCTTGTTTGCAGCCTAACTGTAAAGTTTTGCTGTAAGTTTGACTGTAAACAAGAAAATAAAATACCTGATGGGCAATGAGGATGAACAAGATCTAGAAGGGTAATTTTTGCATTCCCTGTCTATTCCTATTTGAAGTGTGCAGTCATTCTACTGCACTGGGAAAGATTCTTGTGTCTAATGAATTGCATTTCTTTTGAAAGAACTCAGCAGGTAATACTTCAATTACATTTTGATATTCACATCTCACTGAAGAGAACAGGATTTGTTCTTTCCTTTTACACTGATGCTGAATTGGATAGTTTTCCATTAAAGAGAAGCAAGAATGTGACATCATGCCTAAAGCCCAAATTTACTGCACAGTAGTTTGTATATTCAAAAATAATGAGAAAGAAATGGGCCTCAAATTTGTAATTACTGAAACTGCTGCACTCGTGGGTTGCTCTATTTTCTTTTAGTGCTTATGGAATGACAGCATTGTGGTTATAGTTCCATTGAATACACATAATTTTCTAGGATGAATAAGATAATAAAGTCTTCCTATGAGTGTATGCTTTCTTAATTAATTACAGTTGCTTCAACTAGTTTGCTTTAGTTTCTTTGGTATCAGTAACAACAGAACCTCAGCAAGTGTCCATGCAGTCGAGGTGCCATGGATTTGTGTATGCACATTGCTAATGGAGTTTCGTGTGTAATATCAGAAGCCTCTGATCTTTTGAAAATCAACTGTAGAATATAGTAAACAGTAGTGAACAATGTGCCAAGAAGATTCACATTCTTCAGTATTTCTGTCTGAGTTAGAAAGTTAGATGAGGTTTTGAAAGTATGTTCAATATATACTCTGCATAATATCTGGACTACCTTTTGTGCCTTGTATTCAAGCAGGTCTCAATTCAGAACTCCATCTTAACGACTTGCTTACTTTCCCATCAGAAACAGCTAACTTTGAATCTGAAGTAGCCCTACTCAGAGGGGTAGAGATATCAACAGCTGGTGTCTGTACATGCAAATAGCAGGGACATGAGACAAACACTTTCATTAAGGCTTTTCATCCCAAAATTCTGTTCCTGGAAGACATGTTCTATATTGTTAGATTATTTTCAGTGCTATTATGTTCAGAGATAATCTTCCCAGGAATCTCAGGCCATTTACAAATCTTTTTTCAACTCTGAAATTCTTATATGTACCAAATTCAGGAGATAGACTACCTAGAACCAACTGTTTCTCTCCTGGGGTGAAAGTGGACCTGTAGGTCACTGGACCTTTATCCTGCTGCTCAATAGCATTTGTTAGACTCCAGAGCCTTGTCCTGCAGAAAAACTGCCTGAGCTACTTAGCATAGGTCAAAACAAATTGGAAAAAGAAGCAGAACTTGGTACAGACTCTTCTTTTGGAAACAGTAGAGAAGGACCTTCTGCTGTCTTCTCACATGGAAAATAAACTACCTTACTGAAGGATTGGATTATTGTACTACAGGGGAACAGGACACATTCCTTATCTAATTGCGTCTCACAGGATATTTAGCAATTGAGAAAAATCAATAGCCAGATACAGTTCTATTTCTGGGGAGCTGTTATTTTGCCAGTTTCTGTGGAAGCAAAAGAAGTTTGACCTGACTTCCCCTACTGCTGAGGAGAATGGGAACTTGAATTCCTTTGTGCTTCCCTATTCATTTTCTGAGTGTATGGTTCTGAGATTATACTTTTCATTGTACCTTTCTTTCAAAAGAAAAGTTTTTAAATAATAAAACTCTACAAATTTTAAGGATGCACCTGACTGAAAGGCACATACAGGTCTAACTAAAGAATCAAGACAATAACCAAGGATCAGCAGCCAAACTTTCCAACGTACTTGGGAAATGCCAGACAGTTGAAGTCCGTTTCTGATAGCTGTGGTGGCTTTTGTTAGGAGAATTTCATCTCTGCCCAGAGCTATGGGCTTCGTTCCACAATTGGTGAAGTCAGCAAGAGTTTTCTCACTGTCTTGGGGGGTTGATTGCTTCCATTATTCCTGCAGAAATGGTGGCTGATCCAGATCCTTTCTAGGAGTAATCTGAAAGCTGCCGAAGTCAGAGAAAAGATTCTTGTTGATGTTAGTGGGCTTCAGATCAGGTTTCAGCACTTCCAACATAAGTAACAACTTTCACTTATGTCAGGAAAACTGCTTACAAAATATAAAACCACATGTGACAACAGTTAAAATAGTATTTGAACAAACACCCCTGTTTCAGTGAAGTTTTGTGTTGATGAGTTGGAAGGCAGCTATTTAGTTTAAAAGGATGCTTTATAGTTTTCCTGAATCATGAATTACTCATGGACCCTTAAAGTCACTGAAGTAAGTCATTTGTCTATGATTACTTTAGTGAAAAGTGGTGAATTTATCCCCAGAAACTGTGTGCTTGGAGAAATAGCTTGATTCTCTATCACAGCTCGTCTTTTTAAAAAAGAAAAAATTGTCGTGAAACTTGAATTCCTCTAATACTTGTGTTACACTCTAGTAAATGCTGTGGGCCTTCTTGTGTGAACAGATATTATTTCTGTGAGTAATGGCTGCAAAGACTGAGCCATCTGGCAGCAAGTGACTTCTTTTTGCTTCTTACTGCTTCAGCTGCCTTACTGTGGTAACTAAATGAGATATTATAATTAGTGACCCACCAACACTCTATTCAGTTTTAGAGGTCAAGTTCTGAACACTTTTCTGACAAATCTCCCAGTACTGTCTGTGAGGATGTTATTTATGTCAGGATTAAGGCCCATATTTAACTGTTAATTTCATGGCATTGTTGCACAGCCTGGTAATGGGGAAGCTCAGAGAATAAAGATGCACTTTGCTCTGTGACTAAACTCTGAAATGCTTGTGAAAATCGTTTATTCTTTTTATAATTACATCTGGCATTTCAGTGCTCTGTGCCAGCCCTCACTTTGCTTTATCCACACACTCGTTATTTCTTCCTGATATTGGCACAAAAATTGACTTGATCACTTTCCAACATGTTTGTAGGAAAAAATTCCCATAATTTATAGCTGGTCCTGAGAGGATTACTGAAATTATTGATATAAATGAAATATATGTATATCCATATAACTGCATTCATTCTGTTTTATATTTGCAGAGGACAGAGATATAGATCTGTATTTTGTTTCTGTCTAAAGAAACAATTAAGGATAGGCTCTGTGATGAGTGATGAAGAGCGGCCATTACAGCTGGTTTTCCTACCAGCTACAGTTTGCAGCTATAGGAGTGATTCATCTCTTGAATGCCCCCATTTTTTAATCTTTGCTTCTGACACACAACAAACCTACCCGTCCATTTCCTTTGTCTGCTGTGGGAGACCTGTCAGCGTATAATGCTCTCTGTGTCTATTTTAGCAAGTGATTTGATACAACTGGAGAATATCAGTATATCAGAGAAGTTGGTGATTACCTTAATCACATCTTCACTATGCACATTTGGGGATTTTACTCCAGCCTAGGGTTATTCCAGTCCATTGACCAAAACTGACCTCCTCCCTTCTCCTGCACTTGTCACCAAGAACAGTGGCAACTGGGGAACAGCAGAGTTGGAAAGTTGGTGTTAAGCAGTAAGAGTGGAAGGAGACTCCTAG
Organism: Psilopsiagon aurifrons; assembly: GCA_025447955.1. Classification (NCBI taxonomy): domain Eukaryota; kingdom Metazoa; phylum Chordata; class Aves; order Psittaciformes; family Psittacidae; genus Psilopsiagon; species Psilopsiagon aurifrons. The sequence continues at coordinate 15,302 of JAOEHY010041588.1, forward strand.
AGGCAAATCACTCCCTCATGTTGATTTTTAGTGTACACTGAATAGAGAATGGTCCAGAGACTCCTGTGACTCCAGGAACTCCTGGGGTAGCAGATGAGGTCTTAGCACAGCACAGATATCCATGCAGGTGTTTGCTGTGGCACTGCTCCCACCGTTATTGGAGTGGCCTGTCTAAACTGAGAAACTACTGAGTTTGTGTGCTATAAGGAATCTGTGCAACACTCTGGGCTGGCTCTCCATGGCAACTACACAACCAGCTACCTGCTATTCCTGCCTGTGTGCTGAATAGTATGTCATTCTTTGGATTAGGGCCCCATCAGACTGTACAGCATGTCAGCTAAAGTGACAGAGAATGGCTTTCTTCTCTCTCCTACAGGATCCACCACCCATTCCTGATTACTTATCTGCAGTTGTACTGGTTTTGGCTGGGACAGAGTTAATTTTCTTCAGAGTTGTTGATATGGGGCTATGTTTTTGAGTTTTGCTGTAAACAGCACTGATGACACGGGGATGTTTTAGCTTATGGCTGAGCAGTGCTTGCATCAAATAGGCTGGGTGCACACAAGAAGTTGTGAGGGGACACAGACAGGACACCAAATCCCCACTGACTCAAGGGATATTCCATACCATATGACGTCATGCTCAGCATATAAAACTGGGGGAAGAAAGAAGGAGGGGAACATTCAGAGCGATAGTGTTTGCCCTTCCAAGTAACTGTTACACACGACAGAGCCCTGCTTTCCGGGACGTGTCTGAACACCTGCCTGCTGATGGGAGGTGGTGAATGAATTCCTTGTTTTGCTTGGCTCATGTGTGCAGCTTTTAATTTACTTATTTAACTGTCTTTATCTCAGCCCATGAGTTATCTCATTTTTACCCTTCTGATTGTCTTCCTTGTCCCACTGTAAGAAGAGTGAGCAAGTGGCTTTGTGATGCTTAGTTGCCATCTGGGGTTAAACCATGACAGCAGGCTACCCATCAAAGTCGGGAATTAAAGCAGTTCTGCACTCTACATCCTTACCACAAATTCCTGCCCATCCCCCCCAAACCTCTCTGTAGCAACTAAACAATGTGCACCACAGACTCGGAGACCTCAGAAATAGGAGACCTCAGAAACAGAACTGCAGAAGCAGGGCTCCCCCTCTGCACTGTCCATTGTAGTTTTCATTGCAGTTTTCATTGCAATGAGATGTAGAGGTTTAGGGAGTTGCACAAGGGAAATACGTCACCTTACCACAGCTCCTGTATAACTTGTATACTGTATGAAAGAAGAACTTCTCTGTTCATCTGACTGATTGGTTGGACAGGGATGAGATCCACACAGTTTCTGTGTGGACACTATCCCTATACCATCAAGCATAAAGCTTGGGGATCCATGGACAGGGTCACAGATTGGCACTGGGGAGTGTGTTCACAGCTATGATGTCCTGTATCACAGAGGCACAGAAGTCCAATTAGACAACATCATTAGTGATAGATCTCAACAGGCAACCTGCGCAAGCTATCCAGAATAGGGATACTCATGCCATACTGCCTTGGAAGACCGGCTGTTGCCCTTACTCTTCAAGAACTCTTTAAATCCTTTGACAATTAAGGTTGCTCTGCATATCAGCCCTCTTCATGCATCAGTCATGATGTAAGCCTCGGAGACTGCCAGTGCTTAGCCTGCTACTAAAGAAACTTTCAGCTCTTTCATGGCACAGGTTAGTTTCAGCTGTCTGGATCTTCTGGAATTTTGCACCTCTGCATTGCAAAAGAGATAAAGACCAATAGAAAAAGATGGAAAAAAATCCCAAGATTTTCCATGAAGGGATCAGAAAGGGTGGTTGGACAGCAACTGTTAAATAAGAATCCAATCTAGGACTAGAGAAGATGGAGGAGGAAGTGGTGCTAGAGATTCAAAGAGCATGATAGTGATAAATATAGCAGCAGGTATACAACATTTGGTTCATCTTTTAGCACCTCAAGAGCCTCAGGTGTGGCAGAAACACTTGATGGTTTAAGAACTTTTAAGGACTTTTTGATGTTCATGTATGTGAGGTAGAACTTCTTGACAGTGCAGCCCACTATTTGGATTGGGCCTTAATTTCCTCTTCATGGGCAGGCATGCTTTCCATTTGCATTTATAGCACAACTTCTGGTATAGTTTTCTTCTGAAGGAGAAAACCAAATAGCTCTGCCAACAAAACTGACACGTAGTAAGTGGAAATATTAAATGGATTTGTTTCAGAAAATATTTACTCTTTAAACTAAAGTATTAATGCCGATTTGGCCAGTGGGTCCCTAAACTGCCTTTTTCTGCTGTTGCTGTGGATCTCTGTTCTTCTCTCTCCCTCCCCCTCCTTTTTTTTTTCTTCAATTTTCCTGAACAGTCTTCAATTTATTATCCTTATCCCAACTGTTGTTGTAGTCTCCCAGTACCCTTGTCTGCTTTTCTTAGCACACAAGCTCTTCCTCCCCCTTGTCATCCATCTTCTGATTCTTCTTTTTTCTTATCTTTGTCTTCTGGAGTAACAAACCCATTCTGGATTTGGTTTTTTTATTTTTCATTCTTTCCTCAATGCCTGTCTCTTCTTCCTCATGATGGTATTTTGCCATGTTCCTCAGGTGCTCTTCTTTGCCAAACCATCTTCCTCTCTTTATACCATCCTCAGGTCTTGCCTGAATTCCGTCATGATTTCCAGCTGCATCTCCAGCCCTCAGGCATTTTTTTTTTCCTGTGGGCTCTCTCAGGCAACACTTCATACATAAATAGCTTCTATCAAGTACCCACTTGATGGTAAAGTACATCCTGCAGCTTCTGCATTCAACCATCTGCAATTGTTTGGTCTCATCTGTTGCTGCCTTAGCTGACATTATCTTTTCTTCCCTGTGTCTAGCTTGTAGAGAGAAGAACAAATATCAGACATGTCTCTTTACTGCCCTCTGCTTAAAGGGTTCCTATGTTCAATGTCTGCTTGCTGGTTTAAATATTTTGTGTAGGACAGCCTGTCTCCCTTGTTTAGACCTGGCAATTAACTGCTTGCTTGCTGTGTTCAAGCAGTGTGATTTGGGATTGTTTTTTAAATATCTTACCTGTAAGGTCTTGTTTGTGCTTGCAACACACAACTTAGAGCTCTGCAGACTACAGCCACAGCGTGCATGCTGCAATCTGCATGTGAAGAAGTCATGAGAACAGTTTTTTTTTCACCACAGACAAATCCAGTGCAGACCCTGCTGTTGCAGTTAACACTTTTGCATTTGATATTTTTATTGGACACTTGTGTGCTTGCAATAATAGCTGGATGACCTGCCTCATTGCAAAGTTATGGAGAAGCTATTTTGTACTGCTGGACCTGCTTCTTTTCTCATAAGTAAATAATATAAGTAACATTGCATTTAAGAAAGAGATAACCTTGGACACAGTTCTGTTCACATGGCTAACAATGGATGTTTTCACATTGGATTCAGAAACTAAACAAATAATTTTAAAAATAATAATAAAAAAATATAATATTAATTTATTGCCTAGAGGCCATGATGTCTGTCAGATTTGCATTGGGAAAAGACTTTTTATTCTGCAGTTGCTGATTTTTGTGTGATGTAAATTGTCTGCATAAATACATCTGCTAATACTAGCAGGTTTTACTACCTTAAAAATACTCCAAAATTTCTAAGAACATGTTCTTAAGTTCTTTCAATCCACCCTTTAAGTATTTAAGTTTGACAAATTGCGTTAGTGGTTTAAAACTCATGTTTTGTGATATGGGAATACAGCTCATTTTCTTCAGGAAATGAGAAAATTAAGTCTTCTCTTTGGAGACTCCCTTAGTTACAACATGGCTATGATGGTATTCACCGTTTAATAATGCATATAATTTATTCAACATGACTGTGATGGCTGAGATATCCAAACTGACAATTCAAAACGCATCAACTTAATTAGCACTTCCAGTCCTCGTTGTGAAAATGAACAATTCAGTTGAGTTTTGGAAGAATAAGGTGACTCTAATTCAAACTGCATGACCTAAAAGAAGTCAGAAGAATGCTGAATTATTTCACTAAAGCCCACAAGATTATATTTTAAAACTTTAGCTTTGAAACAATTAGGAGCCATGGAACTACAGAATCACATCTTAGTTGAGGTTGGAGTCAGCAGGAGGTGTCCAGTCCAACATTTTATATTTTCAGTTAGGAGTTCAAACCATGTTTCTCAGGGCTTTCTTCAGCTGAGTCTTGAAAATCTGCAAGGATGGAGACTGTACAACCTCTCCGGGCAACCTGCTCCAATGTTTGACATTCCTTACACTAAAAAAGGTTTTCTTATATCCTGTCAGAAACTCTCGTTTCAATTTATGTTCACTTTCTCTTGTCCTCCTGCCACCTTGGTGCCTCTCTGATGAAATCACTTCAGTTCATTAACACCTTTTTTTTGGTTGTGGACCTGAAACTGTACACAGTATTCCAGGTGTGATCTAACAAGTGCCAATTAGAGAGTGTTAATCACTTCCCTGGATCTTCTGTCGGTGCTTAGAACAGCCCAGGATACTGTTGGCCCTTTTGGCTGCCAGAGCATTCTGCTGGCTCATGTTCAGCTTGCTGTTTGTCAAGATTCCCAGGTGCAGGACTTTGCATAGATTGTCATCAGATTTCGTAATGTCCTTGTCAACCTGTTCCTCCAACCTGTCTAGGTCCTTCTGAATGACAGACCTGCCTTTGAGTCTGTTACTCACAGTTTGGTATCATCTGCAAGTTTGATGGGCACTCCATCACTTCCTCCAAGTCCTTGATAGACATGTTGAACAAGACAACATGTTGCTGTGTTCAAGGCCAGGTTGGACATAGCCTTGGGTGACATGGTTTAGTGTGATGTGTCCCTGCCCGTGGCAGGGGGGTTGGAACTTGATGATCTTAAGGTCCTTTCCAACCCTAACTATTCTATGATTCTGTGATTCTATGACAGGTCCTGATACGGAGTCATGTAACAGTGTAGTTGTTACAGGCATCCATGCAGCTTATGGCCCATTAACTGCTAACCTCAGAGCCTGACCATCCGAGCATTTTTTTGTCCATCTAACTGCCCTCTCATGCAGGCTATAAAGTTCTAACTTGATTACTAGACACACTGTTGAAAACCTTGGTAATGAAAAGTTATGCTTACAATAATGTCGTGGAATGAAGTCAGCCTTCTTGTCACTATACCTTAGGGCTAGCTTCAGTCAGCACACTGAGTGTGAGAATGTGGAGGCAGGCACATTCAGGACAGGCTTCCCAGTGGGGATCTGCAGTTGGGATGCTGGTTTGCTCTTTTTTTCCCCTCCTGCATCCAAGAATTGATGAGGGCTAACACCCCTTAAAATGCTGAGAACTCCTCTATCTGTCATTATTACACTGTAAAGAATCCAGGCTTCTTCTTGTAAAGATTTGTAGCTGCAGTGTTTCAATACAGTGTCATGTCACCTATTTGGAGGTGATGATAGTGAGAAAGGTGCACTGGTGTGATGCTAAGGCTGGATTTCTGTGCGAAGAATAGAAGAATCAAAGGTGGGCCTTTATGTATACAACTTGGGAACAATAAAAATGAGTCCTGAATTTTAGTTTGCACACATTTTCTGTGTTACTCTTTTTGACAGTCCATACAAAGTGTAGGAATTACCCAGGATTCTTAAATAGCCAAGTAGGTGACCTCAGTACTCCATCTAGCATATAGTGGCATATTCCTGTAGGAAGAATGTAGAGTATGCCAGTCCAGAACAGACTACAAACTAACAAAGTATATGTTTAGATTTTGCCAGGAAAAAATATTTCCACAAGAAATATTTCCCCAGGAAATTTAATGTTGTTTTCTTGTTTCTCTTCCCCATAAAACTACTTAGTGAACTGCCTACTGAAAACAACTTTGGGTCCAAACTATCCCCTGTGATCTGCATCAAGAGAGTCAAAGCATTAACTGATGTGGATAAAACCCATAAAAGGATACATTCAAACAGATAAGAGGAAGGATGGTTGCAAGCCTGTGCTTGCACCATACCCTGATGCTATTTTAATTACAAGTATAATCACAGTGTTGATCAGGCTTAAACCTGAGGTAGGCGCCTAGTTCCTTAGGCATGTCAAGAATTAGATAGTAAGGGCCAACAGTTCTAGGTATGTGGGAACTTGTAAAACACTTAAGAACGTGAAGTTTAGATACTTCTAGGAAATGCATTTTTATAGGCCTGCAGTTTTGCCCAAAAAATAAATCCCTAAATTCCATCCTGGTCCTGATTTGGGTATCTAAATCTTTTCCTGACACTTGCCTTATTGTCCAGTTCTTTTCCCCGATATGAGTAGCAGTGGAGACAGAGACAGGCAGTGTGTGCTTGTAAACACCAGTCAAAATCAGTTTACCAGCAGACCTGGATGAAGTTTCAATACGGACTCTTCTTGTGGTTTACTTTTCCTACTGCTTCTGTTTTGTGGTTGGCTTCTGTTTTTCCTTTTAGTGCATCTTTATGAACTTCTGTATGGAAATGCATTTGCAAGTCTCAGCAAATGACCTGTAGGTATATTTAGGTGTATTTCTAAATTGACAGTTTTCACTGATGAAACAGAAGATGATAAGACTCTTCGTATATGACAGCCCTTACTGGGTATGACATTATTAGATCAGGAAAATATTTAGACCCACTTCCACAGAGTAAAAGCCTCTGCCAGACAGACCTCTGAAAATAGAGAAATCTGACAAATGTTCACCAATCTTTGTAAATGTAGCATGTTTGCTTATTATTTGGTATTTGGTTTACAACTATGTGCCTTTTCAATCAGTGTTATAGGTTATAGGTACACATAACTCAAAAGAAATGCATAGTGGCTAAAATACAATTATGTGAAGATTGATGAAAAATGTGATGTGCTAAGTCTTAAGCTAAACCAAAAATTGTTTTGTAATAGTTTTGTGTGCTTGCAAAGCCAAACATTTTATCATTACAAAATACCATAAAACATTGTCAGTGAAAATAATGCACACAGAACATTAGGCCAGCGGGACAGCAGTTTGTCATTCTGTATCTCATCTTTTTGTGGACACAACTGGCAAAAGTTTTAAGCTTGGAGCTGTGATGCTTTTTAAAACTTTGTGGTTGCTGTGCAGCACCATAACCGGGCTTCCTTCCACCTGACTGCCTCTCACCTTTTTAAAAATCACAAATATCTTATGCCAGGAAGAACAATATTTTTATTTCTTTAAAGAAGAAGAATTTTAGAAGATTAAGTAAAATCCATGTGTGTATACTAGCTTGCAAACATTGCATTATTCCCCTGGCTTATTTTAGCCTAGATACTGTTCATAACCTCTGGTCTTCTAATGCATTTACAGAACTGAACAACTTACTTAGTAACTGCCTGTCACCTCTGAAGACAGAATACTGCTACCCATTTATTTTTAAACTGTGTAAGGCTTCATGGTTTAATCCTTGTCAGTCCGTTTGAGTCCTTTGCTTGCTCGCTCATCATCACAGTCATAGGTGAAGGGATGGATTCAGATGCTTTCAACCATTAGAACTGACACAAAATCACTGAATACCATGACACACTTGTGTCATCGAAAATATTCTTTAAAAATTATTTCAAATACTTTTAAGAGGCTTTTAGGAGTAAACCTGCAACATGTATCTGCATTAGATTATCCTAAGTACGATGGAGTTGGTTAATTGCATTCATTTTAGTGATTTTTGAGAGGTGAAAACTTGATGTTCTGGTAAGCACTTAATGTCATTTATAAGCTGCTGATGCTGATAAGGGGCAATCTCATTGACTGTTGTAATCATCTGTCAAAGGACAGCAAAGATAAACAAAAGATGCCATCATGATTGTGCATTCTGGCATCACAATGCTTCTCTGTTACAGTTGTCATCACAACAATGGATAGAAAGAAAATATATGCCAGCTTCTAGGCTAAACACCCCCTCCTGATAAGGTCTTGTATAGCAGTGCAGTCTCCTCCCCAGCATGTGAGGTGGAGGTGACCATGATGCTGATTTGGGGAAGCCAGATTCCTGTCAGTCATCTGAGCCACCTGTCCCTATAGACCCGTGCTTTTATGGAATGCTCCATAACTGTAGTGATACAGACACTTATTATTTATCTTTTTCTTAGAAACTTTTGGAACTGACATTTAAGATGACTAGGTTCATTTCTTCATAAGGGTGCTCAACTTTATCCCAGTGCATTATTGTAAGGATATATCTTTTCGCTTTCAACATCAAGAACTTTGTATAGCAGAGTGAATATTTCTGTAATTTTCTGAGATATTTTCTAATGCAGTTGATTATTCTTCTCCTATTGCTGTTTCATATCAGATACTGGGACCTGCTTTCATTAAGCAAGAAGTCTCCTAAGTTATAAGATAAGCGTATGCTGGTGTCTCATCCCCTTGTATACCAAGCTGGTTACTACATAAAGGCACTTTTCATGTAATACCACAGCTGCTTACCACAGCACTGGAAACATGTAGTGTACAAAGCTGAATGTAAAGCTACAATGAAAGCAGAAGCTGTGAACAGAACCACTTTAAACATTCAGGGAATGCAGGAGAAGAATTGGCTATTTCATGTGGCTCCTTTCCCTGTCTGAATCAAAAATGTCAATGGGAGAGGGCTGTTGTGTTGCCCCATTAGCTTCACTGCTGTTGTCCATGTGTAATTCTGCATCTGGTTGTAATACTGCAATGACATCTCCTGTCATGTCTTAGTGAAGGGACGTAAGTGGCAATTTGTTCTTTAGGAAAAAGGAACTTGTATTGTAAACTTAAGGCCAAAAGCAAATGACTTTCAGCACTCAGCCACAGTGGTGTCGGTGTTGAAATGGATTAAATGAAGTGTTCATCTGACATGCAGTTATTAGGCAATAACACGATTAAACAGAACCAGCAGACAGGTTTGCATTCACTGGCGTTATGGATGTAGCTTTGGCACCAGTTTTGTTTATCAGGCTATATCTGAAGTACAGAATTACATGGAAAATGTGAAACCTGGAATGGTAGGCTGTGTTCCCATCCTGCCTGTCATTCAAATCTATTACCCAGCAGAATGTAGTGCAAGATCTAAATGAGTGAAGTAGCTACCTTTTGTAGAGAAGCATAAGTGATCAGAAGTCTTCAGTTTGAAGAGGAGAAAGCTGTGAGGATATGCTCATTGTCTGCAAAGTCATGAAGGTGGTTAATAAGATGAGTGCATGCCAAACTCATTCACCAACTCCCACAAGACTGGAAATAGGCAGCAGTTGTTTAAGACAGATAACATCAAGTAATGGACTAATGGGAATTCACTGTTACCACAGGAGGCCATGAAGAGCAGACAGTATTGGCAGGTTTTCAAAAAGGGATTGGACTAATGGACAGTATATTGATAAACAGACAGTACAGGGAATAGACAGATAGGGATGAGGAGATTTGCTCTAAATTTTCTTACTGCAACAACTGTAGACACTGGAAGGAAGGGAGAAACAAATGAGGAACCATTTGTTGGTTCCTCATAGATGAACCATCATTGTGACCCCATATGCCATCATTTCCTGTGGTCTAATGTCTGCTTCCAGCAAGATGTCACTTTCAGGTTTTTTGCCTAGGTCATGAAGAGTCTTCCTTCTTGGCATCTGTGAGTGATGAACTTTCCTATACAGCTGCAAAGCAGCACCGCTTACACATAGTCTGTCACCAGTTTACTTCTCAGATACTAAGTCATGATCGATTCTGACATGCACAAATGCACCTTTCTTTCTATTGCTGTGGAATAGTAAATGTCTTTTTTTGCAAAGGCACCAGAGTACCTATGCTTTCTAAATGTACAGCTGGAGTGTGTTTTCTGTTGTGCAATCAGATCTTCCCCACGGAGTGCTAGGCAGTCATGTTAAAAGTAAACCTATGTCACACCAACGGCTATCTCAACTACTAGATAACCTAGGATGAAATTAGACTGGCTGGATACAATTTCTCCTTGACATACTCACATTTTTTATCTGTGTATCATTTTCTAGGCAGTTATAAATTGTTTGTCCACTATCGCATTCCAGTATCATTTTGATATTGAAGTTAGGTTGAGTCATTTCATTTCTCCCACGTCATCTCATTTCCTTTCCACCAGTTTCAAGGGCATCAGCCTTGCCCCTGTATTCTTCTGCGAGTTCAGCTTCGTTGGGCTCACAGTCATTTTTCCCTTCACTTCTGGGTCTCTTCCAGCCTGCATTTTGTGAATACTCTCATGACAGTCTCATCTTTCACACATTTTTACTTCTGAATAATCCTGGTTTATTTCATTAATGTGTCAACCATTTGTTAAGTATTGGGGAAAAAAACATTCTGTTTCCTGGATCATCTCACTCCTTTGGGAGTAGCCCCATGTGAATACCCACCTTGCTGGTCCAAATCCACTTTTTCTGTGGGTTTTTTTTTTTTATTATTTTAACCTCAGTGGTGGTCAGGCTGGTGAGACCGCTGCCTGTTACACTGGAGATCATCCTTTTAGTCCATGGTCCCTCTATGTTGGCCTGTTTTGCTTGTCACATACTTAAATTTCATAGACATATTTTCCTTTGCATGATTTTACATTGCTAAACACAGGGGCTTACTGATCTGCAACAAGGTGTCCTGTAATAGTACAAATAATAGTTAATAATAGAGTAGGAGTTGAGGGCCAGTCTACAAGGTAAACCCAAAATATGATTGTGGTAACTTCTTTAGTATACAAAGTCTCATAGTTTCATAGTAAAAGAAAGATCAAAACAAATATAAAATGTGAATTGAAAACCAAAGATGTTGTTTACTTACTTTAGGGTGTGATGAAAATACACTGCTAACCATAACACATCATTCTTGAAAAAATACAATTTAGGTCTTTCACAGTTCTTCTAGATTCCAGTAATATGTAGTTGGTCTGGATAAATCAGACTGTTCTCTTAGCAGCAAACTTTGACATGACATTTCAAAACTTTTATATAACTTTTGAAAAATCAGCTCATGGCAATATTTAAATATCTCACTAAAATACACTAATAATATTGCGGGGGGTGGGGGGAAGTTTTCTTACAGTTTACCCATCTTCTGGCATTTCTGTTAATCTCATTCTCTATCTGTACTTTTGCTTTTCAGAATTATTGTGGCAATCATTAAAGTAAACACTCCTTCTAAAAATATATCAATCACTGTAGAATTTGCTAATTGCTACAGGTGGCATAAAAATACTGTGCTCCTTTCAATGTAAATCAGTTTTTTTCCGTTTTTAATAAAACCATAAATCCATCTTCCAGAAAAAGGGAAAATGAGTGATAGTTCTGTATCATTTAAAGTGTTACAAACATCAGAATAGCATATCAACAAAACACGTTTACACAATATCTATGCCTCTAACAGTCAGTTGGCTATAGAATGAAGTTTCAGTTATTCGATTGTTATTACTATTGCAGGTTGCTCTAAATTCATTTATTTTGAGTTGAAAGCACAGCAAACAGAACTGAAACTATAATGGTATCTTAAGCAATATCTGTTCTTCTTGGTACATCATTTTCTCTTCTGTTTCTCTTCTGCTGTTTCTCAAAGCTAATCTTCCATTAAAAAGTAAAGCTGCTCATTTATTCTTCAAGATTTTTTTTTTTGTTCCCTGATAAGTTCTTTTAAGATTTAAAAGCCTATAATAAAGCTATTCTGGTTTGGTTTAAAAAAGATTATTTTTCATGTGATCCTAATAAACATTTCAATGAAATGTCTTTGTAGGACTATCTTAAACATTTTTGATGAAGCACTTTTCTGTTAAGAAAATTTGACTTCATTGGTATGAAAATATTCATGGAAATGTATTCTCTTGATAGACTTAATTGGGAATTACCAAACATGCCCAAGATTTCAATCACTCTCATTCTATAATGTGGGTGTGTGGACAATGGCTAATTTGGATTGGCCAATCTGCAACAAATTTCTTGATTATCCTTTGTGAAATATGACCTCTGTCTTTATGGCAACTGTGAAGAACATTATTTAATGTAATTAAAAAATAGCAGGAAAAATCCTTGAACACTCAAATTCACTACCCATCCCAGAGATTTACATTTCAAAAGCAAATGTATTCCAGAAGTTTTTGCTTTGTGTGTTTTGGTTTTATCTGAAATATGCGTTCTTTTTTTCCTGGGAATAGAGAAGCATGGAGTAGAGTTTTAAGATTGCCATGTGTGCAGCAGCTACAAATAGCACGCAAATTTGCTTCAGAATGAAAGTAGCATTGTTGACAACCGATTTGAATGCACCATCAAGGCAGTACTAAGAAGGCTTCATTCAATCTCCACAACAAATTAAAGAGGAAAAAAATAGACTGCCTGTGACTCAGTAGTGCGGGGAATATTTCAAAATTACTTGAATTCCTTGCTGGTTTTAGGACAGTGCTTTAGTCAGGGCTTCAATTTTCAAGCAAGTATGTGATTGAGTTCTACATACATGACTGATAGTAGTCAGCTGCCTATATTTGTTGCCCAAAGACTGAGTCACTCCAAGTCAGAAGTAACTTTTTAAAACCCCTGATCTAATTTTTAATTCTTTGCATGAAAGACTCTGGAATTTTCACTTCTGCTTCCCCAGAAGTGCCTGCCAGAAGGTAGAACTTCTCATTCCTGGTCTGTGCTCCATGGAAGGCATCTAGAATGGCTGAAATGAGTCATTCACCAGTGTGACTATCAGCAGTGGTGAAACTGTTAGGAAATAAGAGCTACATCTCTAGGCCAGTTAAAAAGGACACCAAACACAGGATTCAGTGGTAGATCTTCATTCAGGCTCTTTTTATTACCTGTTATAGAGGGGTGAAATCTGGGGTCCATTTTGTAGAACATTTCAACTAGGCAGTGATATCTAGTATCCTTCCACCATCACCCAAAATACAGGTCAGCCTTTTTTGAATATTTTCCTTTTGTCAGTGTACTAAAATCTGTGTTATGTGCAGCCATATGCGATTTTATCATAAATATTGGCGCACAAAAAATCAGAGTATGTAATTCACACTCCTTAGAAAACACAGCTTAAAGAATGTTTGATGTTGACCAGAGAATAAGAAGAAATCATCACAACAGCTCTGACAACAGTGTTGCAGAATCATGAAAGGGTTCTTCTTCTTGGGGGAGAGGGCATGAGAAGGCATGGCTTATTACCATCATCTTTAAGCAAATGATGAAGAAAAAAAGAGCATTTTAAAACAAAAGGTCAAAATCTTGGATTCACCCTTTTTTTTCAGCCCAAACTAGACAACACAGTTAACTCAATTGTACATGCAGTTTTCTCCTTTCCCACCCCAGGACTGCAGGTGAACTGGCACCCCTAGAGGTGCAAGTCTTGCAAGCACAGCATGTCAATGAAGCAGGCTGAGAAAGTAATTTAGCTAAAAGAGTGGGGTATTACAGTGGGGCAATCATCTGTGCTCCTCCTAGTTCTCCACCTGATGAAAATTACAGCTTTTTCCTCGAGAATTTCATCACCTTTCTGATTTGTATGGTGACAACAAGTAGAAGATACTAATTCCATTTCGTTCACCTTTGTCCCTTCTTCCACATGGACTCTCACTAGTGCCATTTAGTATCAATATTTGCTTCAGATTAAGTCAGTTTGAAGTTTTTAGTGGACTTCACTGTTTTCCTTGCGTTCTGAGTGCTCTCAGCTATGACAGAATCATGCAAATTTGTGCAAGTGCTTTGTCAACAAGCATTCATTCAGCCTCCTGAAATGTTTTAGCAGTTTCTAAATTTATCATTTCTTACAGCCCTATGGGCACTGTGTATATCAAACTTTTAAGCAAACTGGTATCAGGAATCTAGTTAAAAGGAAGTTTTCTTCATCAGTTAGCTTTAGCACCAGTGGAAGGAAATACTTGTTTCTAGGCATATCCAAGCTAAAGTGACCTGAAGTACGTCTATTGCCTTTCTAATATATATTCTTTTTCCTGTAAATATGTATTGCAAATACAAGCCTCTCAGTCAAGTCTCATTGCAAACTTTACCATATAGCAATAGAAACAAAAAGCAATATGAAAACAGAAATTAAAGGTACCCTATAGTAAGTATGTGCCATTCACTGAACAGTGTTCCAAGTCTATCTCAGTAAACAACCCTCCATCAGCTTTTGAGAAAACACATAAAGTGGAATATAGATGTCCAAACTATTGCTTTTAGTAGGCTGGTAAAAGGGATAAATCTGAAAATGTGTGGGTTATTTTATTGGAAGGAGGAGAACTAGATACTACTGTATAATTGAATTGCTCAACAAACTGAAACCCACATCTTACATCTCTATAATATGGGGATATGAAAAACCTGGATTGAGATCTATACTCACATCTTGTGCCTCGCGCTTTGGTGGGGGGGGG
>JAOEHY010041588.1:29662-40368 GCA_025447955.1 Psilopsiagon aurifrons
GCTTTCGCCCCCCCCCCCCCCTTTTTTTTTTTTATGCCACAAGTTGAAAATGCAAATATTTATTTTGGGATTTAAGATATGGGAAAGTGGAATGCCCATCTGATGCCATGATTCATATATGTTGATTCATGTTGTAATTTCAGCAGAAACATGCTACACTTTGAGCACATCAAATTCTGACCTTTTCTTAATTCTCATCTGCTAGTTTTGAAAACAGCTCCTTTTATCTCAGGTCATTTAGCTGTTGTCCACAACTGTCATGTTGTAAACTGTTTGTAAGGGCTGGAGAGAGGTATTTGGAGAACTGTTCCCTACTTGAGCACACCTGCATTTTCAGAGCTCCAGTTAGCATCTTCACACTGCTTTCTACACAGAGTACTTCTATTTAGCAAATAAGGGTTTGTGGTGACATGAAACAGTGGCAATGAAATGGTTGCAAATATTCTTCTGAGGAAGAGATTAAGGATCGATGTGAAAGGACTGTCTTGAAGCTGTGCTTGCTGCCACTTCTAAATACTAGTTGATCTTGAGTTACTACCTAGCACAGAGAAATCCTGCCCTGAACTGTAATGCTCTGTCAGGGGTTCAGAACTGTTATGTGAGACAGCACAGAAATACAGTTCATGATTAGAATTCTGAGTTACCACTGTTTAAAAGTTGGCTTAGGTTAAGCAAATATGAACAACATGCATATCTCCTAGTTAGGAGAAACAGGTACGTGTAATTATGAGATGTAGCATGCATGCAGAAAGCAGTGATGAAGAGTGACAGCTGAACAGAACCTGAGTGCTTCTGTATGTGAATGTGAAATGTTTCCTATTTCTAAATTAAGCCATCTGTCATCTCCTCTACTTATCTATTAATTGGTGCTTATAAACTCTAATGCTGCATGTTCAAGAAAAGATCTCCACAGTAAATGTGATAAGAACCTGAAGATAAGCAGGCAACGCTGGGTTCAGAAATACAGAATAGTGGATCAACTCATGGTCAGTGGTCCTACTGAATTCAGCTCCTGTTGGTTTCAATTTAGGAAAACATAAAAATGCATGCCTAAATCTGTCTCCTTTCAATTATCTCTGGCTTAGCTGATTGCAATGTGACTTCGTGCATACTTAGATTTACATGTGCATTTATATCTTCTTCTGAATAAGGTTTTCCTGCAGGGGACTATTGCTCAGAGTATGCAGAAACTGTTTCTATGATACTAGAATCCATAACCCTCATCCATCCTTTCCTGTAAGTTACACGAATTTATAAAAGACTCAATACTAAAGTGAGGTAGGTCTGCATGTGGATTTCATTGTAGCCAGTGAACTATGAATTATGCAAGATTAAGAAGAGCTGAGCTGCTTTTTTTCTGTAAGGGTGGTTTGGCTGCTGGAACATGCAAATGGCTTTCTAGATCTGCTTTTACATTAATTGGTGTTTAGTCGACAAGGGACTGTATCTCTACTCATGGCTGTTGTCACACTGTGAAGACATATCTACTTCCCCAAACTAGAATTCCATCTGTAGCACAGCTGCTTTGAATCAGTTATGCATGGGTAGATGCTAGCCTCAGAAAGAGTATTCTTAATGAGCATAAAACCTGGGGCCTTCTATTATTAATTGCAGGCTTTCATTTACTACACAGAATATTGGAAAATGACCATACGTGCAAAAAGTTTAAGCTCTAAGTCTTTAGGACAGTCAGCCTTTTCACAGCCTTCATAGTTTTTTGTTCTGATAAATAAATGTGGGGGAATTGATAATGCATGTTTTTCTTCTACTCTACATAAAAGGAAGATTGGTGGAGCTGTACCTTCACTGGTGATACCATTTGAACAGCCAGTTTTAAATCAACTCATGTCCCTCACTGCTTGTGCCCTGCTTTCCTCTCTAGTTTAGTTCTGAAATGTAGTTTTTGTGTGCATGAACAATGCATTCTACACACTGGAGCTGGGGGAACATAAGGGTCTGAGCTCATGAACCTGCACACCCACAAGGTCCCCAGGGGCATACCTAGTGGGCATGCATCCACAAGCAATTCTTAACCAACAGCTCCTAAGGTGTCCTGATCCACTTTTTGTCCTCCATAACCGGGTAAAAGCACACAACCTTCCTGATAGCCCTAGTCCTTTGAGTCTGCTGTGCTTCTGGTTTGAAATCCTCACCCTTGACCTTATATGCTGAACCACATGCTGAGCACCTTATATTCTTTACTACCTTTTAAAATCATTCCTTTTTTCTTACTTCTGTTCCTTGCATTGGTGATAACAATGGCCCCCCCAGGGCCTCAGAAAATTAAGGCTGTGTAACTCAAGTCCTCAGGCAAGTGATAGATTTCATAAATTTATGCAATGAGAGAGCCAGAAGTGTCTACAGAAACAGTAGAACTCTATGGTAATATCGGGAGGTCGCTCCTTCTGATCACCAGGAGATAAAATAGGACTGGTGAGCAGTGCAGCATTACAGTTAAGAAAACAAAGGCTGCATTCTGGAATATGCAACTTTGCACCGTTCTTTTGGGCTGACAGAGCAGACGTGCCTGTTACGGAGAGATTGAAAATACCTTTGGATAGGAGCGTGGCACAAAGCCTCCCATTCATCTGTATGCCTGGGCACCAGGACCACCATATAGGGCAGTCCAGAGGGGGACCATGCTCTCCAGCATGCCTGCTCTTCCTGGCTCTGTCTCAGAACCTCCATGGGGTACATCTAGGGATACCTCTTTGGCCCACTCCCACCACAGCTACCTTCAGCAATCTCATGAACCAGAGTCCAAACCAGGTGAATTACTATTTTATGCACACCTTTGGGTTGGAATGACAGGAAGTGCATGAGGCTTCTAGTGGAGATTGGGGTTTAGGCTCAAAGCTGTAGTGAAAAAGCTGTTTGCAATTTGTCTGCATAACAAGGTTGCTGTGATTTTTTGATACAACATAAATAAAAATAAATAAAGATACACATTTAGAATCATAAAATTACCCTAGGGCTGCAAACTGTGAGAGAAGTCTTAATGCAACTGTGTTAGAAACTGCCTGTTCTTGATGGCTGCAAAGCTCAGCCCTGGAACCTGCAGTGTCTTTTGAGAACATCTGCTGCTTCCAGGTCTTTAAATGGTACACGCTTCATAGCTTATGATTATACTATGTCAATAATATGTACATAACTGATGGAAAAAGGGATTCAGAGGATGATATGTCTTATTATTCCTTGGGTTTATTTATAGTAAATACCTCTCTCATTCTTAGAATTATTGCTGTCATATTTAGTACTAAAATTACATACTAAATGCTAGAGCAATGTATTTTTACAACATTCAAAAATAACAGGATACCAGTGTTGCAAGATACCAATCTAAATATACTGAGCTGCAATATATTCCGATGATCCAGTTCTTTAAATGTGCAGTAGGACTGAATTCAGGCTGTGATGGGCTTAGGAAAAGGATGGAGTGTGTATCAGTGTATGGCAAAAGATAGTCTTGTAGCTGAGGGGTTAATTTGACCTGTGAAGATGAAGACATATTTCCCTGCTGTGCTAGAGATTGTAAATGCAAACTGAGATCAATCAGTGTAAAATACCATTGACTTCAGTGGGTAAAGTTAGAAGGGCTAGCTCTGGAAAAAGGATTTAAGCATTTTAAGAATGAGGAGACAGATACATTGCTCCCATTTCACCTATCTGTACCTATTTAAGGGCTCTCATCCCTCTCTTCTCCCTTGAAACCTCATCATAACCTGCTGCTGAGACACTTTCTCTTCCTTTTGCAAGGGTCTTTATGTGTTGGGATAAAGGCCATAAGAAGCAGGATGTTTTCAAAATAGAAACCTTAGTGACTCTGAGGCGCAGATCAATAGCTGTTGAAAACTCAGCTTATTGCCATATTTTGCTGATACTATCCCTTTCCGCAGGTTCTCACAAAGTTCCCGAAAGGATAAAGTACTAAGCAAATCTCATTTTACCTCTTTTACCTCATTCCTTTCACTGCTCCAATGCTTTTCTGGGGAGTAGCCTAAGAGATACCATACTGGACATTATGGATAACCAACCTCAAAGAAAAGGATTGCAGGTCTGCAAAAGAAAATGTTTGTAATGCAATTAGTGATCACTTCTTATGAGAATGTTCCCAGGAACAGGTGACTCATGCCTTGCGTTGGCTGTGGTTTTGGGAAAAGACATGAATTCTAATTTCCTATGAGGTAACCTGAATTCACGAATGTAACAAGACTCTTTGGCAGGGCAATACTTACCCTCACACACTCAGAGTCTGGTCTTCCAGAGGTCAGCAGGTCCCTTTAACTATCTTCACACAGGTTTTGTTCCCCACAGACCCTTTCAGGGAGATCTTTGTAAACCATTCTGCCTTTCTCTGAGGTTTTGAAAGGAGGTACTCTTTCTTTGTTGGATGCAGTGACTGTATGTCAGCTAACTAAACTTATTTTGATAACTGTGTCTAGATATGAAATCCTCTGTGAAGGCTGCGATTTCTTTTTTCAAGTGAGACCTGCCATACTTCCCTTTTCTGTGTACCTTTTGATTACAAATTAGGGGATGTTCAGGAAAATAATCTAAGCAACCTTGGCAGTTTTGTATCTTGAAAGAACTTTATACATATCCAGACATTTAAAAGTTTTAACTAAGCATTTAATTTAATTTTATGTAGCCTCTCCATCCTCTGAGGCAGCATAATAAATACAAAGGCACTGTGGATACCGCTGTTTGTTTCAAGCAGCTGTGAAATGAGTCCACTGTGTATAATACCAAGCAATGCAAACAACCAGAACTGAATATTACTGTTAAATAAGTTGGGAAGATGCAGTCATCTGGTGGGTTGTAAGCTCTGGTTGTTTAATCACGCTCTTTTCTTCTTTCATTTTCCCCACTTGTCTTATTGTATAACCTGAGTCATGTGTGCATGATGTGGCACTCTGTTGAACAAGATGGTATATCAGTTTGCATTGTAGTTATCATGATGCGGCTGCAATGCTTATTTAGAGACCCCATGTGATTACAGTAGTGAAAGTGAATAGCCCAGTAGTACTCGTATCTTGCTTTCATTGTTTTCCTCCCTGAAGCAGAAGCAGTCATGAGCTAAATGTCTTTATCATTTGGACAGATAACAAATTGGCAATTTAATAGAATGATAAGCTATTTCCAGAAATAAAGCAATTAATATAATTTATGCTTTGTGGTTATTTTTCTGGTGTATGAGTACATTGGGCTGGTGACATCAGAAAGTGATGCTGGAGTGTGGAGTCTGTCTTTGGGGATAAGGCAGACTCTGTTTTGTTTTGCTCAATTTTCAAATATTATGGGGTTTGCTAGGGATTATTAGTTTGTATTATTATTCTGCATCCCTCTGAGGGTACAATAAGGGCATTGGGGAAGCAAAGTGAGCCTTAGAGGCAGCGAAATACTTGAATGTCTCCTTTCCTTCACTGATCTATCTTACCCTGATGGGCAAGTCCTGCTACCCAGCTCTCCCCCAAGGAGGAAATGCTCCACAGTCCCTGGGAAAGCCCAAGGCAAGGATAACAAATGCAGGCAGGCCTAATGGTCATAGGCTAGCTGGGAAAGAGTGAGGCAAATAGCTGTTTGACTGGAGAAGTGTTCATACAAAATGACCTTCTACATAATGGGATACAAATATTTCACTAGCTAGTTTTATCCTCTGGGATGTACCTCTATGAATTAGGCAACTACTGCGTTTTTTAGAGATGGTTATACACATGGACATGTCATGCAGCAGTCCAGCGTTTTGCTAAGTAGATGATTAGTAGCCAAGAGTGTGTGCAACATGCAGTTGCTGTGTGTGTTTATGCACCAAAATGATGTGTGCTAGTATTCATCAGCCCCACATAATTTGTCCAGCAATAGACTAATTATTCCTGCCAAAGCAGCACAAAATACTACATTGGTATTCTTAGCGACATTCTGGACATCAGTGTGCAAAAGCTTGTACTTCTTTCTGACCCCTTATTTCTCATGTTTTCCATTTTTAGATTTTGCTTATGGATTTCATTATTGAAATTGGATCCAAAAAGCTATCAGGAAATCAGCTGCGTATTTGAATGGCTTTGTTCAGTGAAGATGAATTTACTATTTCTTTAATTAATTTTCTTCAGTGCTTCCAACCAGTTAGAGAGGGTCCCTTATCACTAATGATTTAATAAGAGTACTGTATTACAAATGCCATATTTAATTAGCAAAATAGCATCAGTATTGATATCAGGTAAACTGTTATAGTATTTCATTATAGTATTAAATCCACACATAGTTATAAAAAAAACTAGGAAGTTGGTAATCAGCACAATGGTGCAGCAATCTGAGCTGTGTTTCTGTTCCTGTAAAAGATGTAATTTGGTTAAATGATAATTTGATTAATTTATGGTTTCAGGTTCTCAGATGGCATAAATTAGTGAGAAACTGAAGGAGTTTGCACCAACAGAAAATTTTGCTGATGATATGTCAAGGATGAAAATAATTCTGTACTGAAAACATTGTGAAAAGAGAAAGGAAAAGATGCTTCTTTTAAATTACATTCAACAATAGTAATTAAAAATGACCGTATCATCGTAACAAAGATTTAAACTAAACAATAGTACTAACTATAGTTCAGAACTAGTTGTTACTTGTATTAGGCAATACATTAGATTCAGTAAATCAAAAAGAAAGACCACTTGCCATGTCTTTTCATCAAATTAAAGTCAACCAGTTCTTTCACAAAGAAAAGAAAAAAAGTCCAAGTTATGATAAGCCCCTACTGCAGGGCCAGTCTACTTAACTATCTCTGCAATCACTAATATTATGTCTTTCAGAGAAATACAAGTTAGTTCCATTAAATTGATTTTTGTCTTAGAACTATATGTGGAATCATTTCAATGAGTCAGAAAACACAGCTCAAATACTATAATGTTTGTAAGAATAAAATTACTGTCTGAATATAGGCTATGTTTAACCACTCAGATGTACTGTTAAATATCTGTGTAGGATCTGAGCTGTGCTTTAGGAACAATAGGCAAAATAGGTTTTTTCTCTGTGGAGAATGTGTAGAATATTAGACTTTTGAAAGTACTTCAGTTTTTCTGTAACTAAGAATTTACCTTTCTGAATGCTTTCTGTAAAAAGGGAACATGGTCCACATAACATGTTAGAACAATCATCAAAGAAAGCTGCTTCTGGCTTGGTCTGAGTTCTTATAATCAGTCACATCAGCATTCTATTTTTCTGTCCTCTTAGCAGCTCAAAGCTTTTTCAGTTAAAATAGGCAGGTTAAATTTATAAGCAAGAAAAAAAGTTTAAAAAACTTTTAAACAAAAAAAAACCCCACTGCAACTGACTTTTGCAATCTCCACGACTATTCATGTTCATAATATTAAATAGAAAAGTGTTCTCAAATTTGAGGCCTAAAAATGCTCTTGACTAGATTATATTCAGCCTTTACAGATTTCAGTGAACTCCTGCTGAGATTTGCTTCTGTACTGAGTAAAGACATTAGGATTTGGCTCTTGTCATACAATCTTTTTTGTCAGAATACAAAGTGCCATTATGAATAACTACTTGCAAATAATCAGAAGGCAAAAGCTAGAATAAGACTTCATTATGGCATTTGTTCTCTTAAAAGGAGAAGCCCAGCGTATTCCTACAGAAATGATAAGATTCAAGGTTTTACCTTCCAGGCTCTCAGTTCAGGCACAGGTTACTCTATGATTTCAAGGACTCAATATAAAGATAGTGTTAATGAATGAAACTCGTTTTGGCATTATCAACAAGAAATTCATTACACAATATTTTTATAAATATATTTCTTTGGACTTTCTATTGTTTTGTCAATGAAAATGAACTGACTTTTATTTCTGATTTCTTATTTTTCCTGGTAACAGAACGTGATGCCAGGTGTTCTTGGTCTAAGCCAAACACTCTGCTCATGTAAATTCAAGTCAGCCTGGTCTTGTAGCATCCTGAGCAGAGACTGCAGGCTTCATACCACTGCTCAGTCCCACATGCAAGTACACATAAAGTACAAGAGTTTTCTGTTACAGTTTGTTCAACCAGGAAGTGCTGCTATCTGGTATCATAACATATGTTCCCTTGTTTACATCAAAATAAACACACACTGGTCTGAACCAGTGGCTCCTAGGAAAACGGCTGACTGATTCATGAAACGCAGCATCTGACTCCAGAATGGATGTTGCTGTTCTCTGGAGTACAGCTGTCACTTAACAGTGTTTGCTTTCACTCTTCCCAACTTCTTGACATAAAGTAAATTTCTGAAAGGCAGAGGTTGGGCTTGAAGAGAAAAATAAAGAATAAAAAAGATGAAAGAAGGGTAGAGGTGACGTACTAATTCTTGGCATGGTAGTTCAGCTTTATGCACACTTATTAGCAAGCAAGAAAAGAATTGATTTATTTTCTTGGGCTCCTGTAATTCTCCTGAGATGGAGCCAAATACAGATGAAACTGTATTGCTGAGTTTATACGCTAGAAGATTTTAATCTAGTGTTTCACCTAATTAAATTCAAGCAGGATAAAAGAAAAGCACTGCTCTCTAGAGATAAGGGTGGGTGCATATTTCTAATATCCATGTGTACTATGCACCGCTGACTCTGAGACGAGGCTTGAAGTAAGTGGGTAGAAGTCCTGATAAAGCTGTCTTCTCCCTGGGTAGTCAAGAAGCATTTCCTATCTCTATGATCAAATAATTATCTCCCCTCTCTTGTCATAACCTTCACCATCCCAGGCTCAGCAAAGAAGAGAGACTGACTGAAGGAATGAGATAATTTCTTGAAATTAAGTCAATAATCTGTGTAGAGCAAATGTCCCACAGATATTCTCCAGATGACACTAATTCAAATAAGCAAGAAAGGCATTAATTGTATTCCAGATTTTGGGCAGTCTTTCTCAAGCATGAGAAATTTAAAGAGAAATTTAAAGCTGATACCCTAAAGGATATTGTGTTGTCCTGTGTCCTGCATGGCTCCCCATGCATCTGTGGGGAGAACTAGCAATGCAGAACCAGGTTTCACTGGGGAATAATGAGGTGAGTTATGGGTCTAGAGGGTAAGTACCAAGTATTGGAGCCTAGCTGTGTGGTAGAAGAGGAACTAACACTGTTGATATCTCCAAAGTCATGGTCTTGAATTCTCCCCTATTACCAGGAGCTCATATCAGCTCTGTCCCGCAAAATCCTCTTTCAAGCCTTGCACTGTCTGTGGTGCATTCACCCACAGATGTCTTCAGATAACAAGCAACTCTGCCACTGAGATTATGAGTAATATCTGTGTAAAGATGACAGCCTTGCAATTGTATTTAAGTTAGAGCAGTCCAAACCTTTGTTCATAGACATTTGGCAGTGAGGACAGACATCAGTTATAAACATGAAAACCCAAAATATAAGGCTTGCCATTCATTTGTGGTAGTTTGTGACACACTGCTTAAATGTACATAGCTCTATAGAGTCCTATCTGTGACTCTAATTTTATAGGTATAGCCTGATAGAGATAAGCTGCATACCACAAAACAATGCATACACATGGGCAACAATAGATAAATACTACAGTTTCATTATGGTTCTATTTTACCACAAGTTAGCAGCACAGTCTTTACCTCTGCTGCTCTTGATCTGATCTGACAGAGTAAAAAGAGCTGTTCACAAACCATTCAGATATTCACAGATATGTCTCACAAGTGCACTTGAAAAAATGTGCTATACTCAATGCCGTGCACTTGCACTGGTCAGCCAAGGGACAAAAGCAAACCTGAAGGCTGCCAATATTGTTATGTACAGCTATTTGCCTAGCAACTGTAAGTTGTTGTTATGCTGTCTTATATCTCCTCCATCTACAGCTTGAAACCATTATTTTCATAAAAACAGAGAATCCAGAAATGTCTGCTTACTTATGCAGGCAAACTGAAGCATGAATTTGGTGGCCACAGCTTGTTGCGGAACACAGAGAGGGACCACTTGAATCTCAAGTAAAAATAGCAGTATTAAAAGGTGATTTATGTCTTAGATTTTTTTTTCTTTGATGTCTGGTTTCCAATTCCATGAAATAGAAACAGCTCACTTGTTATTTTAATGTTTCATCAAGTGAGATCTCAGTTAACTGACTGAAGTGAAGCTGGAAATCAACAGGAGGCAATGCCAATTTATTTATTCAGGTGTTTTCAGATGGTCTATTTAAGTGCAGCATTATTGTTATACTTGTCATAGGATCCATTACAAGGCACTACTTGTTCAAGGAAGGAACAACAGTAAGAAAGTTTCATAAGAAAGGACAAATATATTTATATCTTTTAAGAGAATGCTGTCTGTCAAACTTGCTTTTCAGTCCTTGAAAATCCAGACACCATCATTTTTCTAGTATTCAAGTGCCATATTTCAGAAATAGAATTGCATCCAAAGCCCGTATTTCCAAAAGTGGAGCTCTCTGTACTAAAGAGTTCCATCTAAAATTGCTAACAAACTTTTGCAAATTAAATCTGCCACAATAAAGAGTGTCATGAGAAAGACAACTGTATGAGAAGCAAACACCAGTCCTGGAGTCAGTCTTAGAATCTTAGGGTTGGGGTTGGAAAGGACCTTAAGGTCATCTAGTTCCGACCCCCCTGCCATGGGCAGGGATACCTCTCATTAAACCATATCACCCAAGGCTCTGTCCAACCTGGCCTTGAACACCACCAGCGATGGAGCATTCACAACTTCCCTGGACAACCCATTC